>JBBKCR010140167.1:0-21027 GCA_037577295.1 Ladigesia roloffi | reverse complement strand
TGAATCACATCTTATTTACTGAGGAAAAGTATAAAACACTGCTGTAATCCACACTCTCCTCTCACAGGGAGACCAGTCAGATATAAAAGTGAATGAGACATTCGTTTTCTTTGAATTATTCTTTACATGTTGCATCGTTTCTTTTGTTCTGATGTTTTGTCATTTCCATTCAAATGATTCTTTGAACAGTTTTTTTATTTGGAAATGAGGAGAATTATTGTGAGCAGTTCTTCAAAACTAAGTCAAAGTTTTTTAGTTCGATACTAGAAGACATAAAATATAAGACCTGAGTAACTGAACGTTTTTGCTGTCTGCTCTTTCTTTCCGGAGATGTGTGCATAGAGAAAGGGCGATATATAAAATTCTTTACATAGCTTCATGTGCTGACAACAAAATCACACAAAAATTATCAATGGAAATCAACCCATGGAGGTCTGGATTTGGAGTCACACTGAAAATTAAGTGGAAAAACACTGGCTGATCCAAATTTGATGTAATGTCCTTAAAACAGGTGAAAATGAGGCTCAGTAGTGTGTGTGTGGCCTCCACCTGTCTGTGTGACCTCCTAGAGTGCATGGACATCCTGATAAACTGGCGGTCGTCTCCTGAGGGGTCTTCTCCCAGACCTGGACTAAAGCAGCCGCCAACTCCTGTGGTTTAAAGTAGCGTAGGTGGGTGTAGCGAAACGTGATGTTCCAGATGTGCTCAGTTGGATTCAAGTCCGGAGAATGTAGGGGGGCCAGTGCAGAGCATCAATGCCTTCGTCTGGCAGGAAGTGCTGACACACTCCAGCACCGTGAGCTCTAGCATCGCTATGGTTTAGAAGGAACCCAGGGCCAACCACACCAGTAGATGTTCTCCCAAGGGGTATGAGGATCTCATCTCGGTGGAATGTTTTATAGTAATTGTTTTGATCAGTACTCAGTATCTTCCTTGTGTGCAGAATTCTGCGTCTCAGTCTCTTCTGTAATTTCTGTAATCTTAGTGTTCTCTGCTAAATGTCGAACGTCCTGCATGGTGTTAGGCTGTAAGCAAACCCCTGTGGGCGTTGGGCCCTCATACCACCCTCAAGGAGTCTGTTTCTGACCGTTTGAGCAGACACATTAACATATGTGGCCTGCAGGAGGTCATTCTTGCACAAAGGCGGATGTCCTGTTGTTGGGTTGTTGCCCTCCTATGGCCTCCTCCACATCTCCTGATGAACTGGCCACAGTTCGCATTGATGTGCCATCCTGGATGAGCTGCCACTTGTGTGGGTTGTAGACTCCGTCTAATGCTGCCACCAGAGTGAATGCGCCACCAGAATTAAAAAATGACCAAAACCTCGCGCAGAAAGCACAGGAACTGAGAAGTGGTCTGTGGTCACCACCACCAATCCTTTATTGGGGATGTATTGCTCGTTGCCTATAATTTCCACCTGCTTTCTCTTCCATTTGGAAAACAGCATGTGAAACTGATTATCAATCACTGTTTCTTCCTAAGTGGATGGTTTGATTTAACAGAAGTGTGGACTTGAAGCTACATTGTGTTGTGTAAGTGTTCCCTTTATGTTTTTGGAGCAGTTTATATATATAATTACTTTGATGTGGAATGTTTTATAGTAATTGTTTTGATCAGTACTCAGTACTATATCAGTACTCAGTATCTTCCTCGTGCGCAGAATTCTGCATCTCAGTCTCTTCTGTAATTGGTTTGATTTGTTTTTCTGTGGTCAGTTGACGGGCGTTTGTCGGCGAATCAGAAAGCCATAAATTCATAATGTGATTTATTTTGAAGACAGTTTTCCAGTTATTGTAGCTGTGAGTGAATAATCTGTTTCTGTCATGAGCAGAGGGGACCAGGCACTTGTTCGTCATTGTGAGGGACGTGGAACAACTAGAGCTTTTGTCTGTAAATCACATGTTCAGTCCTGTTGTTGGTGCAGATGGAGGAAAGTGCCCTGACCAAGGAAACGGCATCTCCACACACATGCGTGAATCGAGGAGCCGTTTGTACTGAAGTATTTCTGACATCCTCCCTATTCACTAAAGCTCAGTGAGCACTGGGACAGCTGTGTAAGCTCTAAACGACTCCAGATCACACAGGAGACAGATATAAATAATCCTCTGCAAATTTAAACAGAACTAAGTGTCTTCCCTGTTTTCTTTAAGGGGAAATGCTGCACATTTGTCCGACTGATCTGCGCGGGACCCAAGAGTACCACCGTCCCGAGACGGGTGTCGATGGGACCCTGTGCCAACTGTCCTAGACCGGTTTCTGTTAGTGATACCAACTCTGTTAGCCATAGATGGCAAATCTGTCTTATATTCTTGTTTTTAAGGCTTCTCTGGTTATTTATCCCCATAAAGTTTCTCATTAATCTCCGGGTCGAGCCAAGGAGGACGGGTTCCCCTTTTGAGTCTCGGTTCCTCCTGAGGTTTCTTCCTCCAGCTGAGGGACTTTTTCCTCGCCTCCGTCGCTTTTGGTTCACTGGAGTCTCGAACCTGGACTCTGTAAAGCTGCTTTGTGACAGTTTGGTTGGAAAATGTAATTGAATTAAACTGAAAAGACCAGAGTTTCAAACATCCAGCTGGGAGGATTCTCACCGTCCTCACCAGATCCTCGAGGACGGCCGTTCCGTGTCCTGGTCTAGGAGATGCCGTCCCATTTGTTTGGCACTGAAGTTGCATTTTTGCCTCCTAAAACGACATTGTGGCTTCAAAACAGCCAGAGAAGCACCAGAGGGCCACCAGTCCTGCAGATCAAATGTGCTGTTTAGCTCCAGGACGGACTACAGAGGCTGCTGGTATTTTATCTGGGACGTTTTGGATCGTTCCTTCAATTGTGTTTAGAAGAAAAATAAACATGTAACAGTGTGTTACATTAGATTGTTGCTGTCATGTCAAAAACTCACACTTGGTTTATACTGTTTAAAAACACCAGCTTTACACTAAATTAAACATTTTGATACTAATACGGAAATTAAAAAAACAGTATCAATGAAAATAAATGTACTTATCCAGACAAGGTTTTATTCCAACAGTGATGATGTGTCATATTTCAATTATCTAGTGTTCTTAAAATTCGACTGACTTCCTGTAGGACTCAATATTGTTTAGGTTTCATTTAGACAACAAATCTGGGCTCTTATAAGTATTTGTTGAAGATACTTCTCATGAAAAAACCCTAAAAACAGCAAGAGAAACATCAGCGAATCACCAGACATGGAGGTAAACGATGTAGTGTGTGGATGATGAGGAACCTGACTTTGTTGAGCTGCAGGATGGACTGCATTACAGCTACAATCTAAGAAAACATCTCTAAAGGAGGTAAGAAGTTTCAGCAACAGCAAGTCTGCTGGAATTTTATCTAGGATACTTTGGAGTCCTAACATCTGAGCTCAGCCTGTGACTAGAGGAAAAAGCGCCAATGTTCCTGTGGGATATCAGATCATTGCTGTCAGATCACAAACTCATTGTTCAAGATTCAAAATTTTGATTACTGTCAATACAACAATACACTCAGGCTACAGTGTATTGAAAGGCTGCTCCACACAGACCCTCCGCAATGCATTCATACAGAATATTAAAAAAAAGGCCAAAAACAAATATAGTGCACGCGACATATATATATATATATATGTCGCATAAACCCTGGAACAAGAAACGCCATGTGGAGTGGCTTCCACATGCATTTGGACCTCTTTAGTTTTCCCAATATTGATTTGTTTTAGACCTCAGATCCCAAAGATCTTTTTTAACAATGTGCAACAAAATAACTCATACTTTATATTTATACATACATTTGTAGCAAGTATTTGTGTGTAGGAGTCCAGTCTGTTGTAGTGTGTGTTGTTTGTGTCTACAGGAGGTGATTTGTGTTGTCGAATGAGCTGAGGGACCTGACTACTGAGGAAATGAGCTCTGGCTTCATCGGGCAGTTCCAGTAATGATACTGCGGATCTGCCAGATGGAAGGAGAGAGAACAGTGGATCAGAGGGTGTCCTTCACTAGGCTGTTCACTCGGTGGATGGTGTGTTTCCTATGGGTGGGAGACGGCATGGAGAGGGACTAAGTCATTCTTTAAAATGGCATAAAATGACTAGAAAGAGCTACGATATGTCCTATAAGCACATTATTGACCAACTGTAGAACTGAATAGTGTCCAGCGTTCATGTGAATGACAAAGAACATCTGGGTTCTTATATTTAAACACCGAGGTCCAAACTCTGAGACCAGTAGTGATCATCCATTTGATTAATTGATATATTGATATAATTTTCTACAGACGTGGGGAACATCTCTGATGAGTCAGGTTATTAACACTGTAGTGAAAGGGAGGAAACTGTCCTTTCTGTTAAAAGGCCTTAATGTGGTCAGTGACACAAACTTGTTTCCATGACAAAGGAACATTCTTCATCACATTCCTACGGTGACCCTGAACTGCAAATCACACCAACAAATTACTGAACACAACAAATTGAGAAACACAACAAATTAAGAGGCACAAAAACAAAAGAAGTATCACAAAAACAAACTGAGAAGCACAATTCCATTAAGCAGTCTCAGAAAGGGTAGGTATCAGCGGGCAACAGGAGACATCACTGATTGGACGACTGCATTGTTCATCTTCGGAACTGAAAGTTACTCTGCCTGTAACACATTTTTCCAAACATGAACATTACCGTGACCCAAACATAGCTCTCGCTATTCATTTTTTGTGTTTCTCAATGTTGTTGTTGTGCTTCTCAGTTTGTTGTGTTTCTAAATTTGTTGTTGTGTTTAGTAATTTGTTGGTGTGTTTTGCACGTCAGGGCCACCGTACTTTACTGGTCGGAATCAGAATCAGAATCAGAATCAGAAAACTTTATTTATCCCGAATGAAATTGTTTAAATAAAGTTTTCTGATTCTGATTCTGTTTCTGATTTCGATCAGTAAAGTACGGTGGCCCTGACGTGCAAAACACACCGACAAATGACTAAACACAACAACAAATTTAGAAACACAACAAACTGATGCATCTTCAGAAAGGTAAAACTCTGAAAATAGCTGGAAGAACAGCAGAATGACGCTAATAAAAGATGTAGTGTGTGGATGGTGAGGGACCTGATGTACAGGACAGACAACATTTTAGGAACAAGGAACTTCTTCAGAGAAAAGGGAGGGATTCAAACAAACAGCCGGCTAGGTTGCATGTATTTTACATGGGAACAATGACTCAAACATTCTTGGGAATCAGGCCGTGTTTCCGCAACATTTTAGAGGCATTAAACTATTCAGATATACGGTTCCATTCACAACCAGTGTGTGTCACTTTTCTTGATTGGGTATTTCACATCAAACGCCTTCTTAACACTGATCTTAACATCCGAATTACAGAGAAACTCATTTTAGTCCTTTTTATAATGAGCCATTCAAGAAAAAAATGAATTAATATTTAGAGATGCTCTGCATAAAATAAACACAACCTTTTGTTTTATTTTCTTCAGTGTTTTATTAAAAATGAATTATGTGCGTTTATCAAAAATGTACAGATATTAAACATTTGCATCATTTCAAACTGCATTAGTTAATTTAATAATACAGGCCAAAAAAGTTCACATACATACACACATGCACATACACACGCTCACACACACATACACACACACACACCTACACTCACACCTTGCTGTTCAGTACAGAACACTGACTGGATTTAGTAAAACAGTAACAAGTGCTTGTTTCTTCTCAGCCCAGAGTCCCACTGAGCTTCTCATTAAAAAGTGCTGGAGAACCGATAAAAACACAGAATTACAGAGAGTATGTACAACATAACCACAGTATTTCCTCAGGCTTACGGATGTGCTGAGTGCATCTGAGAAATTTGCATCAGGCTGGAAGTGTACAGTGAAGTTTTCTGGATCCTGGAGTCCCGAAGTGAAAACTGTACAATGACCGTTAAGAAAACATACAGTACTGTCCATGTACGGCCGTACGCTGCTTAAAAGGCATAGACTCCCATTCCGACTGCCAGAGCCACACACACTCCCAGCAGCATCCTGAGCAGCTGGGAGCTGGAGGCCAGGGAGGAGGGCAGCACTAAAGAGGAAGACTTGGCTTCTGCAGAACAAGAGAAAAAAACAGGGTGTAAAAATGCGTTTATGCATCAGTATGTAGAAAATCTGAACACTGAAATAACTATTATGATTCAGTACTATATAACTAACTTTATATAAACATGTAATATATATATAAAACAATTTTTCATGTGTATACCATAAAGATTGTTGCATAATAATCATTTATCCATTTGTAATCCTGAAATTCAGGGTCCTAACAATTTTCATTTCTATTTAATATTCTGCAGTTTTAGTCAATTTTACTACTTTAACTCATATAGCAGAAACTCCTTAAATAATACAAATAGGGGTGGAGCTACCCAGAGTTCTTTAATGATCTTTAAGTATTTAGGAGTGTGTTTTTACCTGGAGACTTCGGGCTGGGTGTTCTGTGCCTCTGCCTGAGCTCGTTCTCCTCGGAGATGTTCTCTGAGATGTTCAGCAAGTTTTGTAATTCATCAAACACCTGAAACAAAAGAAGCAAAAGGTGTTACACTGGCAGTTAGTGATCTCCTTCAAGCGTGTTAAGCTGTCTAGGCTGTTCATCTGCAGTGATTACTGAATCATTCACAGTGGTTTCCAAATCATTTCAGCAGTTACTGAATCATTTCCAGGAGTTAGGGAATCATTTGTAGCAGTTACTAATTCATTTGCAGTACATTTACATTTATAGCATTTAGCACACACTTTTATCCAAACTCCTAATTACAGGGGACAGTCTTCCTGGAGCAATTTGGGGTTAAAGGTCTTGCTCAGAGACCCAGTGGTGGTGTGCTGAAGGTAGGATTCGATTCAGTTTCTGAATCACTTGCAGCAGTAACTGAATCATTTGCAGTAGTAACTGAATCATTAGCAGCAGTAACTGAATCATTAGCAGCAGTAACTGAATCATTTGCAGCAGTAACTGAATCATTTGCAGCAGTAACTGAATCCTAACATCAGTTAGCGAGTATTGAGCCTCGGTTTGAGGGTTCGAACCTCGATATTGAGCTGGAATGCGGTGACAGCCTCCTGAAGGACTCCCTTCCTCTGCTCCTCCGTTAGCTCCACGCTGTTCATCCGGCTCCTGTAGAGCTGCTTGAACAGATTGGGGCTGCTGACGCCCGGGAACGAGAAGAACGCCAGGCCCTCACCGTTCTTCAGCCCCAAAGACTTCTGGGTAATGCGACCCAACACCTGTCCACCCGACAGGTCGCCCAGGTAGCGAGTGTAAGCGTGCGCCACCAGGTACTCGGGGTGCTCCTTCCCAATCTGAGAAGGGAGAAAACAAGGAGACTAGGTTCAGTATTAATTAGTTTCATAAATCTCTCTACATACACTTTCCCACAATTTAACCATAAATTACTCTGGATTCAAGAAGTTGTTCAGGATGCAGAGGCATGATTTGAACATTGATACATATAAATGTTTTAAATGTCTACAATAAAAAGATTAAAATGTAGGTAAGGAGATTGAATTACTGCTTTTGGAAGAATAATTCACTAAAGTCAGCATCTCAGACTGATAAATGTCTCATAAATGTCTCATGGTGGGGAATGCAGTGACCCCCATCCCCAGTTTTATCTTTGAATCAGCTGTTATTGTTCATTTAAACAGATGGTTTGAATGAATTGGTTCATTCAATGGACTTGCTAATTTTGTGGCTCAAGGATTCTCGTGCCAAATATCAGCTGAAGTGTGTGTGCTGGACTTTATCTGGTACCTCTCTCAGTCTCTGAGCGTATCTCAGCGCAGCGGCCGGTACGACCAGCTTCTCTCTCCAGTTCGGACCATAGAAGTGCTCCAGGTCCTGAGTGAGGGGCCCCAGTCTGGCCAGTTCCTGTGGGAAGTAGATCGGTGCGACGCTGTCGTGGGAGCAGTTCCTTTCCAGTTCTTCTTCCAGAGCCTCGTAGATTTTGTATAGAGAGCAGAGCAGGAGCTGAGGGAAGAGATCAGTCGGGTCAATTATGTTTTTTAAGAAGAAGAAGAAGAAGAAGCTGTGATGTAGGTCCAGACTGACCTTGTACTGCTGTAGAGTGACCTGACCTCTCTGGTAGGCCAGCATTAGCTGCGTGTTCTCAGCTCTGGTGTGGCTTTCTTTAGTCGCGGCTTTGATCTGCTCAGACAGATCCCTGGGGAAGGAAGACCAAAGTCACGTCAACATCAGTGGAAGAGTATGGACACTTCTTACTAAGTCCAGTAGAGGTCACTAGTGATGCCTTCAGGCCTTTGCTCCCATTTACAGTGGTTTGCAGATGCTGGGACACCTGTTTCTGACCTCCTCAGCAGCAAATTAACTTATAATTTTTGCAAATTTCTGTGCAAATTGAAGGCTCAGCTTTTTAAATTCGCAAATTCCAGTAAAAACATTTTAAATAAGCACTAATTTATGTCCCCAGTTTGTTCTCCAGTAGTGTTCCTGCAAAGGCTAACCAACCAAACTCAACAAAAACAAGACTGGGGTGCCCAAACTTTTTCACAGAACTGTAACTTGTAATAATTCTATGAATTATTTCACTTCAGTATCACGTGGTGTTATGAACACCTGCAGGTTTCACAGCTGAACGGGTTCTTTGTAAAGTTCTCAGACTTTTAGGTGCGTTGTTATGGCTCATGCACGTGTTTAGCCAATTTCACTTACGCGTCTGTGATCTGGCTCCTCTCCGCCTGCAGGCTCTTCTTATCTGCTTCCATTTTCTGTGAAGGAGACCAAGATTAGCCACTCAGAACAGCTTCACTGGGTAATCTGTCCCTAATCTCAGCGCTGCAGCACACAGTGGCTCTGCAGAGATTCTACACCGGTTCTACATTCAAACAATTCAGTCAAATCAGGAATCAGTCTGAAAGAATCCATTGATCTGGGAGTCTGGAGTTCATACCGTGCTCTGGATGAGTTGTGTGGCTGTCCTCTGAGATCAGATCCTCTGAATTTGGAGTGCAGTGAGTGGCTCTCCCTTTATATAGTCCCTCTCTCCCTCCTCCCTCCCTCTCTCCTCCCTCGCTCTCTGCCTGCTCAGCTGGGAGAAACAGGATGTGGCTCTGAGGCCAGGACAAAGAGAGGGAGGGCCTCGACTAAACATGACACTGCAGGACGAGAACAGAGAAGGGGAAGAAGCAGAGGGAGAGAGTGAGCGAAAAAGAGAGAGGGAGAGAGAGAGAGAGGGAGGGATCAGAACTAACCATGACACAGAAGATTGTGCAGAGAGAAGCACGAGGGCAGTCACAGGGCGGGCCAAAGACTAACCATGACACAGAACATTCTCAAACTCTATAGTCTCCCTCTCTTTCTTTCTTTTCACTTTCTCTCTTTCCCTCTTTCCTTTCTTTCTTTCTCTTTCTCTCTTTTGCATTCTTTTTCTCTTTCTTTCTTTCTCTATTTCTGTCTTTCTTTCTCTCTTTCTTTCTCTATTTCAGTCTTTCTTTCTTTCTTTCTTGCTTTCTCTTTCTTTCTCTACTTCTGTCTTTCTTTCTTTCTTTCTTTCTTTCTCTACTTCTGTCTTTTTTCTTTCTTTCTTTCTTTCTTTCTTTCTTTCTTTTGCATTCTTTTTCTCTTTCTCTTTCTTTCTCTATTTCTGTCTTTCTTTCACTCTTTCTTTCTCTAATTCTGTCTTTCTTTCTTTCTCTTTCTTTCTCTACTTCTGTCTTTCTTTCTTTCTTTCTTTCTTTCTTTCTTTTTCTACTTCTGTTTTTGTTTCTTTCTTTCTTTCTTTCTCTAATTCTGTTTTTCTTTCTTTCTTTCTTTCTTTCTTTCTTTCTTTCTTTCTTTCTTTCTTTCTTTCTTTCTATCAGTCAAGAATAACTTGTATATGTGAAATACCTACACACCAGTTTTAAAGAGGAATTCATTTTTAGGATTTTTAAACTCACCAGGTCAGAATTTTTCACAGTGCTGGAGAAGATGTCTGAAGACTTGACTGCCTCCCTCACAGAAACATTAAATAAAATATTTGTAAATACACAGTCTGAAAGATGAATCATTTTTTACCGTAGATTTGACAGATATTTTTCTTCGCGATGAAGAGGCACCCAGGTGGTCGAGTGCACACATCAGAACCCCAGGTTCCATTCACCACCCCAGTAAAGGAATCACTAGGAGTCACTAGGTTTCCCTAGAATTAACAATTTATTTCCACTTTAGATGACTGTTTACAAACAAAAAATGTCACAAAGTCAGTGGAGTTCTCCTTTAATGAGCTTTAAAAAAGTATTTGGTGATGAGCTAATGATCTATTCCTCCTAATCCAGCCCTATTTATTTGTATTTTGAGTCAGAATGAGAGCTGAAATGGTGATGAGCATGACCTTAACTGCTCAGTGAGGGATGGCGTGGAAAAGTACACATGTGGTGACCAGCGTGAACTGAGCTCAAATAGAAAGGCAGATGTGTTTGACATGATTGTGTTTACTGGAGCCCAGTTTCCCCTCCATTCTCCGGCGGCGTGTCGAAAGGCAGGTAGGTCCGTCTGGCAGCCAATTTGGCACGGAAGGGAAAGCTTACACCAAGACCAGCTTAAAAAACTAGGTTTCTGTCTCCAAACCCTGAAACACTCAAGTGTAATGACCAGCATGCTGCAACCAAACCCTGCTGTGTTCCTCCAACCATTCCTGAAGTGCATTTGCCGTGTGGGGGCCCTGCCGCTCTGCTGAAGGAGGCCATTGCCATTAGAGGGTTTCGTTGCCATGAGGGGTAAACTTGGCCTATAACAATGTTTAAGTAGGTGATCTGTGTCAAAGCAATGTCCACATGAACACTGGACCCTAGGTTTCCCAGCAGAACATCATCCAGAGCATCACACCTCCTCCATCACCTCACCTTCCTCCCATAGTGCACCAAGGAACCACCTTTTCTTCAGGTAAGTGACTCATACACACCCAACCACCCACATGATGGAACAGGATTAATCAAATCAGGTCTTCCTCCACTGACACATGGCCCAGCACTCGCGCTCTTGTATGTGTTCAGTTCAAAACCTTAACACTCGCCTTCAAGGCCAGGAACAATCATGTACTTCGAAACTTATCAGCTGTGATCAAGCAGCATCACTTCTTGTCCTCTCAGAGCTCCGAAAGCTCAGTGTGTACCTCTGTTGCTCAAAAGAAGAGGATATGAGTCAGGAATCTTTTCAGTCTCGGCCCTATAGTGGTGGAGGCCCTCACTCTCTTCAAGACCCACCTCTTCAAGGAGCACCTTGGGGACCAACCAGTCCTCTCATGTATCCATTATACACCTTGTCCTATATATTTAAAAAAATCCCTCAGTCCCATAACCCTCTTAACTGTTTTTCTTGACTTGTGTATGAATCTCTGACTTGTTTTTTCTTGACAGGGTTTGTTAAGGTTTGTATCTTGGCTGGCAGTAACTTGGTTAAAAGCAGATGTTGATTTAAGTTCAGCTTTTTAGGCTGAAAGGACAGATGTGGATTCACATCACTCTGGATAAGAGAGTCATAAACGTAAACATGCAGGTGCTTCCAGCAGTATTCAGGGTTAACATGGGTACTCTGACTGGTCCGCAGCTACACAGTCCTATACGAAGCAAGCTGTGCTGCTCTGGTCCCAACATAACGAGTTAAACATGAAACAGCCCTGAGCTCAGCAGTTATGGGAGACCAGGGCAGAGAGTGCTTGAGTGAAATCTGAAGATAAGATTTTGGCCTAAGTGTATTTTTAAAGTGCATTAATGTAGGGTTTCATCAGGGGGACCATAGAAATATATTTACACCTCTTTAACCAGTATCCATCCATCCATCTATTATCCTATCCAGAGACAGGGTTAATGAGTCTATCCTAGGGGTCATAAGGTCACAGTGTTTTATCAATATTACATAGAAAAACACACGTAGATTTACTGCTGGGCTTGTATAGTAAATGAAATGGTGATATTTGTGTTGGTGACTTCTGGTTCCATTCACACCCACTGTAAAGAACTCTGTACAATGCAGGGGCAGCAGAAGCATGTTTGTGGCTGGTCTGCAGCTAGACAGTCCTATACGAAGCAAACTGTGCCACTCTGAGCATTAGCCTGGCTTGCCTTCACTCCCATCAGTGAGCCTTGGACGCCTGTGACCCTGTCAGTTCATTGGTTGTCCTTCCTTGGGCCACTTTTGGTAGGTACTGCAGACCAGAAACTCTCCACAAGACCATTTGTTGTGGAGAAGATCTAATCTAGACTAGACCCAATTCAGCCCTAAATCTAGTCAAGTTTAAGAATCATTCAGATCCTCATGCTCAAAATTCTTTCTGCTTCCAACTCATTTACTTGAAGAACTGACCATTCACTGCCTGATACATGCCTCACCTGAAAGGTTCCACTATGGTCAGTGCTATTAACTTCACCTGGTTTTAATGTTATGGCTGATCTGTGTATATGCAAATGACCTCCATGAGTGGGGGGAAACAACTCTAGGCTGAATATCATGGTAGCACCCAATTCAAAAGTTTTGCAGCTTTCTACTAATGGACCCAATTAACTGCGATGTAAACCTTTAAGCGTGAACAAACAATCTTCCTTTAATTTTTATGAAAGTGAGGCCTTTCAAAAGGGCCCTAAGAGTAAATTACATCAATATAATTTCACTACACTTGTTGAGAGCAAATGCAGCCTGTAATAAATGTCCTCCTTCCTTACATAATGACCCGTTTGTTGGAATGAGTCACTGGCTGCTCCTTTTGTCCTGAGTCGTGATTTGAGTGCTCTGAGATAAGACTGCGTCTTTAAATCTGGACCGTGACTCAGCAAAACTCCCTGCAGCAGCAGCAGCAGCAGCTGTGGCTACTTGGGAACCATTAGTCGGCATTCTGGCGGGAGAGGGAGGGCGAGCGGGGCGCTAAACATGAGTCAGCGGAACATTCTCAGTAAACATGAGCAAGGGGGTTTCAAATAGCAGGCCGGCTGTGAGATGAGGCCAGATCTTGTGTACTGTTTACAGAGGCTAAAGAAAGTGAAGCCTATAGCAGCACGGCCTTTTCGAGCCTGTGGAGTCGCTGAATGACGCCTGAATGAGGCCTCAGTGTCAAAGGCAAAAGAAAAACACACAAACAGCAGCAGTCAGGCTGGATTTTGAACCCATTAGACACACTGACCCCACTACACACACACAAACAAAACACTAGTGCATTCACACACACCTCCTCAGTCACGCTGCATTAATTACACTCCACAGCCTGAAAAGCTGAGGTGCCAAACATCCTCGATGGGTCTTTTGGCTCCTAATAAAATCAAATGAAATGATTCAGAAGGACCGGTAAAATGAAATTGGACAAAACAAGTTCCCGATTAAGATTTGTTGAAGTGGATAAAGTTGGGACCTGCATTTCTCAAGCTTTCTTAGAGCTGATTACATAAATCCCATGAAAATAAAAGGCTGTGTTCATCCTGCTTAAACCCTGAGCTCAGCGGTTATGGCAGACCAGGGCAGGTTTGAGTAAAATCTGAAGATAAGATTTTGGCCTAAGTGTATTTTTAAAGTGCATTAATGTAGGGTTTTATCTGGAGGACCATAGAAATATATTTACCAGTCTTTTACCACTATCCACCCATCTATTATTCTATCCAGAGACAGGGGGGGTCATGAGTCTATCCTAGAGGTCATAAGATTAAAGGCCCATAAACATGTTGCCATCACAGTGTTTTATCAATATTACATAGAAAAAGACTTGTAGACTCACTGCTGGGTTTGTATAGTAAATGAAATGGTGATATTTGTGTTGGTGACTTCTTGTTCCATTCACCTTCACTGTAGAGCAATATGAGTCTGTACAATGCAGGGGCAGCAGAAGCATGTTTAATATGGGGAAAATGACTAGGCCTATGTCTCGGAGGCTGGGGGAGGGGTTATTGTCCAGGGGGGTAGGGTGTGGTGGGGTGTAGCCATAGTCTTGGTGGTTATCCGGGAAACAAAAAGCAAAAAGGGGGTGGGGGTGACAAATTATTTTGAAATGTGTGGGGGGATATGGTCCCCCCCTCGCTATAATAGTTCTGGTGCCCATATTACAATAAACTCTTTCCAAACCAAACACACTCTAAATGAAATTAATAACCACATATCATTTTATCACCAAATTTGAAACCTGTACAGATGAAATGTTCATTTATTTCCAATTGGATGGACTTGATCTTATATATCTGGCTAAACTGAGATTTTCTGTTTTGTGAAAGACATCCCTGTACTTGGCCTGTTCTGCTTTCAAGCCTCCAGCCCAACTTGGGACCTCTGACGTCCTGGAAAACAGCTTGGAAAACAATTTGAATGAACCTCAGTGACATATTCACACTGTGGTGTTCTCTGTACCAGAAACACAGGAGCACGTTGGGGCAGCCGCACGCTGGGGTTGAGCAAGACTGAAAATGTGAGTCATATCAATATCCAAACAAGTTCAACGAAGCTAAACTACATTTGTGCACGAATGTCAGTTATTATAAAAAACGTGATGTTGCGACTTCATTAATATAGTCAGGATACACACATTGTCTACAATTGTAACGCCCTCTGTACAGTCACTTTACATAAAATATTGTCAGAATTTAAGCCTAGATAAGATAAACCTTTAGTAGTCCCAAAAGTGGGAAATATGCATTGTTATGGCAAGTCCACAACTTTCTGGTAAGAGGGCCAACTCCCCCACTACAACGCCATCAGCTGACCAGTTATATATAAACAATAAAGAAATTAATTTCAGAAAATGATTATATCTTGAAAAGCACTGCAAGCGCAATATGTAGCAGTAACGTCGCAACTCTGATGTTTTGTGCCTATCGTGCAGCCCTAATCTTTAGTGCACTCTGTAGGGAGCAGGGAGGAAAGTGCGACCCTCGGCTGAGTGACTCCTGCTGCAGTTCTCGCCCCGGCCGATGGAGGCGCTGTTGTCGTCGAGTCCATGTAGCATCGAGCTGGGATCAAGATGGCCTTGAAGCTAGCCTGAACTTTCCGAATGGTATCAAACGGTAACTATGCTGTTTATTGAATAAAATGGCAGCCTGGGAGGAATACTGGAGACGGCCAAACCATGTATTTTTATACTCATTAAAAGAGGCGGTGTGTGGTTAAACTATGAACTGGCGACTTTGGATGTTAGCCTGTTAGCCGGCTAGTTAGCCTGCTTGGAGCTAAACTTTATACAGCAGGTGAGACATCTGGCTCGCTAAGTGTTCGCAAACATACTCATATGTACCTCCTGGCTCAGAAAAGACCCTGAAAACATAATGAGGTTGTGAATAAGATGAGAAGTTGTGTTAGCAGGCTGGCTAACTAGCTAAGTAGCTAACCGGTTTACCGGCTAACTGAAGGTAAACAAAGCTTTCCCGCCTGGGTTTGAACCCCCTCACACAGTCCACACTCTCCTCACACACGACAGAACTGGTGCACAGTGGTTCAGGAGCGTTAATCATTCCCACGTTGTAATAAGAAAGTATCAGAGACTTTTATCAGAGGCTCTTTTATTTAGTTAGTGTAGAATCCTGTATTAAATTGGCTCCGCATCTCCACTATAATCACTGGAGAAATTTATGAAGTTGTTACATATGGAAATCACATGCAAAGGTTGTTTGGGAGTTAAATGTAAACACCCTCACAGTCCACACTTTCCTGACACAGCAGAACTGCTAGGCAGGTGTTTCAAGAGCTTTAATAAGACTCACGTTTAATTAGACTTTGTTTCCGTAACACATTTTGATTGGTGTATTCATGTTTTAAAGTGGTTCCTCAGCTCTACCATTATCATCCTCCCCAGTGAAATGAATGAAGTTCAATGGGAGCCAAAATGTGGCATATGGGAATAACGCGCATTGGTTTTTTGGTTGTAAAATGGGAGTGGCTTTTGTGAAGGTGCTGGTCTCTGCATCCAGAGATACAGAGATTGAACATTACTTTGAATACAAGCCCTTCCTCTGTGATTAAATACTTTCCTCTGGAATCAAAAGTTTTCTATATCTGACTGAAGTGGACTGCCAGGGCTTTTTCGCTAACTTTAGACTGGGTTTCAGATGGAGGGTGAGGTGAGCCTGGTGGCAGGCCGTAGTCAGAGAGAGAAGAGGAGATCTTACAAAGACCTACTGCGAGAAGAAGAAATTATCGATGCAGAGGTCCGGAAGTCCTCGAAGAAACGTCCGAAGGTGAGGAGGCGAGGTCACTGTGCGTTTATTAGGATCCTTCCTACCGTATCTCTATTCTGTGATCACCTTCACTGCAAATGCATATACAAGTTTTGAATGTCAAAAGTTTTAGTACATTCTAAATTTCCTGTTGTTTTTATTTATTGAAATTCAAGCGGTTCAGTGTCTCTTTGCTCAGTCCTCAGAAAGTTCTTCCCAACTCTGTTGCAGAAGTTTCCATAAGTGTGCAGCAGTTATAGGATATTTTGATTGAACTCTTCTTTCCTGTTCATCCTAAAGCCGCTCGGTGGACTTTTAGTCTGTAGACTTCTGGCCACTCCATATTTTCCAGCCTACCATTTTGTTCTTTTATTCTGAGGTAGTTCTGGCAGAGCTTGGACTTATGTTTTGGGACACTATCTTGTTGTAGGACGAACCTGACCAACATGGCACATAGCACAGGTCCTGAATGAAGCTACATGCAAGCTAATGGAGCGAATTATTTCCCACCTCTGGGAAACCTGACCGAGACAGTTTTAAACCTTAATCAGTTCAGCTCTGTCCTTTGTGCCATTTCATGCTATTCATTGGACTTGAGCGGTTTGAATAAAAAAAAAAAACACTGGGGTGTTCTAAAGCTTTTGACAGGTAGTGTGTAGGTACATATTGTATTACATTTATGGCTGCATAATATTTTGTGTGTTTGTAGTTATTACCATATCAGTCTCTGCAAGAGTGATATTGTAAAAGGCTGCAATATGCAAATGAGCCTCTAACCAATTACAGTGTCTATGACAGGATGACCAATCACAGCTCCAGGTGAGTTACTGGTTGTTGTGATGAATCAAAGTTTTCAGGTAATCCAACAAAATTCAAATAATCAAAATATATTTTTATTTTCCATATCTGGACGTACGTGGATGGGGGGTGCGGAATATGTTTACGATTTTGAATGATATGTACAGGCTTAAAACTTTTTAATTCCATGAAAGTGATGATATGGGATCTTTAATATAATGAAAGGCACCCCAATCTTAATGTGTAGTAGTAAAATATATATCTATATAATAAAAGATATTTTGTCCATATTTCAGGCTCTAATTACATATTTAATTGTATGTATTGTTCCTATGTACTTTGATTTACAAAGTCTTACATTTGTGTGATTTTACACATTTCTCAAATGGATGGTCGATAATGGTGAACTAATTCTATAGCTGAATTTTTTGACAAATTGGCAAAAACCTGATTTTTATTAGTTATATATTTTTCTATCCTATATCCCTTTATATTTTATTATTATGTGATCCTTTTTAGTTGGATTTAAAATTTATTCTGGTTCTTTTTCCCCAAGGATGCAGAGGGGCCCATAGCAAGCAGTGAATTTCACAAGAAGAAAAAGAAGAAGCATGAAGATGATGAGTATCACTACAAGGGTGAGCAAGATAGTGAGATCCAACAAAAAAGAGTGCAGCTGACAAGAGAACTCAGTAATGAGTGAATTTACTAGTTAATGACTGTGTTATAGTTAATGTAATCAGGCATCGCAACAGTTCTCTCTCTTTAAACCCCCAAAGATCACGGCTCTGGGTCACATCATAAAAAGAAGAAAAGACTGTTGGAGAGCCATGGCACGTCACTGTCCTCCTCCAGCTCCCAACACACTGGTGTGACTGCCATGGGCCTCCTCCAAGCCATCACCTCTCCCACGGCGGTCGGATCTGAGCCCAGCCCCTCATTCCCCAAGAAGCCCATGTACCCCTCCCACCACATAGCTAAGGAGCGAAAGAGAGAGAGCGTGCCGATGCCCAAGCCTGCCAAGAAGCCTCCGCCTCAACAGCAGCAGCAGCAGCACCACCACATAGTGCGAGAGGCTCTGCCTGTGGTCGGAGAGGAAGTGGAGCTGGAAGGTGAGCAAATTTCCCACCTGTGGGAATAATAAAGGCTTACCTTATTTTATCTAAATTCAGATCAATTTGATGCAGTGCACAGATGTGGAATTTGACATCTTAGGCTTTCTTTTGGCAGGTACTGGTATTTTTTTAATTAAAATGCTTACACATAATTAATATACGATGTGCACCCTGCATAAGCCGTGTTAAAGATGGGCCGTCGCTTAATTCTAGGGAGCATTTGTATTGCAGCTGAAGTCCATTGTTGCATTTTTGCTTTGTGTCCACACCGACATGTCTGACATAAAACAGAGATGTAAACAGAAGCATTATAACATGAATAATATCCAGGGGCTCGTATAAGTGGAATGCGGGGGATTTACAGTAACATGCGCTTCAGTTTTCAGTATTCATGGTGCAAAAGCTTACTTAATTTTCATGCAGGAGCTCTACATACCTCAACTCATGTAAGGAAAACCTCAAAAAGAACAATAATATTTCCATTTTAAAATTCCTGCCAGTCTGCGGAGCCACGGTTCTGTACCAATCAGAATTCAGTCAGATCAGGTCTGATCTCAGTGCTTGTGTCACTGCCTCACCCTGCCCCACCCCTCGACTTCACGACACGCCCCAGTACGAGACCCATTCTCCAGCCCAGAGAGGAATCATCTGCCTCTGTGTTCTGGAGAAATCTTTGGAAATCCTTTGAGATGCAGGTTCAGTTGACTGTCTGTCATGCTGTGAGGAAAATCCCAAGCTGAATGTGATGCAGCTCCATTAGACAGTTTTCAAAACTATAGTTGAGGGAAAAAAAATCCATCTCTGTGAATGTATGACCGGGGGACTGTGGGAAGGTGGTTGCAATTGTTATTACAGGTCCAGCATTCATGGCGAGGTCTATAAATTTTACCGTTGGTGCGTACCAATTCATTCATGTAGGTACTGATAAGAGTACTAGAGCGAAAAATATATGTCAAACCCTGATAACCCCTGATGTCTTATGAGATTAATTTATTTTTTGGCATACGGTACCTTGTCACATTCTACAGCAAATCACTATTACTTACCATGATCTTACCCGTGGGGGTGCATTCTCTACCATATGGCCTCAGCTGGGTAACTATGTTTCCAAAACTGTGTATAACCTGATACATGAATATCAATGTGAGTAATAATGACACATTATATGTGACATCATATATCTATTATGTATTACTGAGCATATAATTAGAACACAGTATGTGATAGGCTGAAAAGTGTCACTATGAGCATAGATTTGTAAGTAGTTAATTCCACCTGATTTGCAGGCATATGACAAACAGCGTCGCTCCCCCGGGGTCCCGGTCATGACTGCGTTTATACAAGAGTTTAACCAGCCGCAATCTTTCCTGTACCATAAATTTGCACTAATAGAGCCGTCACACTAGGGTTTACTCTAATTGAGCCATACCATTGAAAATAGCCATAATATGTAAGTCAACACCAGAAGCCCATTACAGTGGCAGATAGGGCAGGACTTGAACATTCGTTTGGCGGGGTGGCACTTGAGTTTTCATTTTGAGATTCAAATATTCGAAAGAATATTCACGCGGTGAACTGAGAAAAATGTATGAAAAATTGTTTATTTTGCTTTTCGCCGCAAGTGTTTACAGCTGGCTGGTGGTGGAAAAATCCATTTGAGTTGGTTTTGAGATGTTTGTGTGAGTTTTGAACAAGATTTGTCAAGTTTTTTGGCTTTTTGTGAAGACGCTATCTGGCTAGCCGGTTTCCACTGGCTAATACTCGGCAGAGGAGCGTACCGGTCAGCCGGGTCTCATGGCAAATTCAAAATGTGGCCTTGTGGCTATAGAGACCAAAAAATTAAAGCTGTGTTTAGCATTTTTTAAATGTATAATTCTTCTTTGAAAATATGGATTTCTGAATCCAACATGGCGAATACAAGATAAGAATACATTCAGCCCCCTCCCACCGAAGCCTCGAGTATTCTATGTTTTTCACTACCGAATACTTGAAGCTCAAAAAATGGCATTCGGACCAGCCCTAGTGGCAGATGACTGTTGGGAGAGGAGTGTGGGCGCCTTTGTTCCAATTATGTGATTTCCCCTTCACCTCAGGTCAATATGGGGGATCGTACGACTTTCCAGATGACGACAGCTCCTCCTCGGGAGAAGACACCGATAATGGGCAGCTTGTCATTGACGACTCATTCGCTTCACACAGCAAGAAAAGCAAAAAGAGCAAGAAAAGCAAGAAGAAGAAAGACAAAGATAGGGAGCGGAGGCACAGCAGCAAAAGCACGAAAAAAACCACAGGTGAGTTTAGTCTTCAGTGACAGGGATCATTCTGCTTTAGTGCTACAACTGAACATTGTAGTCATGTGGAAAAACTTCTGTATTGTTCTTTGTGTCTGAACTCTCTCTTGCTCTTTAGCCAATGGCAGCTCGGATGGTGGACTATACCCGGTAGGACGATCAGGATCTCACAGTGACAAGAAGAGGAAGAAAGAAGAGAAAGCTAGATTAAAGGCAGAGAAGGTAAAACTACTCATTTCATCAGTTTTGGCCCAGTAACTCTGAGCCTTTGGGTCAGTTAGTGCTGGGTGAGATGGCATTTTACTGGTGTGAACCTATTGCTCTCACAGCAATGTTCAATTTTATTTGTACTTATTGATTGAACAACTTTGCTGGGTGCC
The DNA here is from genome assembly GCA_037577295.1 of Ladigesia roloffi. Taxonomy (NCBI): domain Eukaryota; kingdom Metazoa; phylum Chordata; class Actinopteri; order Characiformes; family Alestidae; genus Ladigesia; species Ladigesia roloffi. The sequence goes on along the minus strand of JBBKCR010140167.1, from coordinate 295 downwards.
TACAGAAAAAATATATTAATACACTAATCTTAAATGTGTTTCAACTGTCCAGACTACCCTGGTAATAAGTGAGTTGCGCTAATATATGGTGCACTTGTTATTGAACCAAGCTGTTGCACCTACACAGTTTTAGAATCAGGGGTGCACATAATATTTTTGGGTTGGTTCTCAGGGGAGAACCTATGGTGTTGCTTGGTCCGCACATTTTAATGCACTTCATTCTTAACCCAACTCACAGTAGGAACAAAGTGTTTAGTGCCTGTAAAAGTCTGTTTCTGTCTGCTAAGGGGGATTT
>JBBKCR010140090.1:3469-21060 GCA_037577295.1 Ladigesia roloffi | reverse complement strand
GCATCGGCTTGGACCTGCTTTCCTTCCCCATACCCGAGGCAGTGAACGGGGCGCGGCTCGCAGCCCAACCCGTTACACCCGGTAGTGTCGTCTATTCTCACTGCAAGTTTATTCTGAAGAGGATTCTCGAAAGAGGCCTGTTTTCTTCTTCTTGATGGAGGAAGAAGAGCTTAGAAAAGGATATGATTTGCTGTGAAGTGTGGCAATCATTACTTTGCGAACGGTCAGATTTCCAGGAAAACATTCTCATGATCTAAGCAAAAGAACAGTTTAAAGGTTTCTTTATACATGAAAATGAAGTCAACTTAAAATGTATATACACCTTTTTACAACTGAGAGTGTTGCAATGCAGCTTAAAAGCTGGAGTAAGAAACTTTGGGAGGAACCAAGACTCAAAAGGATAATCCATATTACTCAAGTTGACACTAGAACAAGAGAGAATAAAAGAATATCTCCATTGAAAGTTTGTGAACCCTTTAGGTGGTTTTAGATTTCTTTTTAATTGGGTTCTTTTTATTTACTCTTATGACTTTCATGAAAATCGGATTACATTTTAGGTCATGTTATGTGGTGGAAAATCTCAATGACCACTCTTTCTGATTAACAATAAGGTCATAATAGAGATCACTATTTTCCACTGCAATATTCATGCATACAAAAATGTTCACAAGCACCATTGAAGTGACCCTCATTGGTTGAAAATCACGAAATTAATAAGCACAACTGCAGATCTGCAGGTAAATCTTAGACGTCTTAATCCGCTGTAGTTAGCTTTTGCCATTTGAACAGCAAACCAGACACCATAACAATGCGTTCCCCTGCATTAACAGTTTCTAACCATACAAACTCCAAAAGAACATCAGTAAGCTTCGACCAAAGTGCTCTGAATCTCAGTGGCACAGTGGAACAATGTGTGTTTCTGCTGTGAAACCACATTAACATGTTTTAATGTGGTGTGTAATGTGAGGCATGCTGCAGCTGCCAGGGCATTTTTCACAGGTTACTGCCGGAGCATGGCACTCTGCTCCACTACGGTACACTCAGGGCACCTCTCCAGCCAAATACAATGTGCCTTTCAACTGAGTTGACATGTACAGTAATGCAGGGGGACATACCAGCTGCCTGCAGCAACGCAGAGCACTTATGTGATAGGCAAGACCATATATGTAGGCATTACTCGCTTCATTTAAGGAACACTGGAAGGATGTGTCATTTTGACAGGTCCTATCTCAAGCCTCTCAACCTCACCACTGAAACAGTACTGGGAAAACCTGGCCGTCTATCTATTAGAGTCAATACAGTCAATTAATGATCAGAAAACTGAAGGATTTCTTTTTCTGTTTCATAATTCATTTTAATTTGTCTTGTTGATTACTGCCTTGAAGTCCAGGATTTAGGATTATGCAAAATAAATGAACATTTATTTTTATTTCACTACATACAGCTCTAGAAAAAAGAGACCACTGCCAAGTCTCTCAAATTTTACCTATTAAAGGTGCAAGTATTGAACTGAATATATTTGCCGTAGTTTTTAAAAACTGCTTACAATATTTCTCCTAATTTCCAAATTAAAATATTGTTCTGTAGAGCACATTTTACAGGAAATAAGAGAAATGATGGAGTGGATACAGAAATTGAATAATTCAAAGAAAACAAATCTCTTGTTCATTCTTAAACAAAATGGCAATAATTAACTCTGACGTACTTCTAGTACTGCATTTCCATCCAACTGGTCTCATTGCGAGAGGAGAGTGTTGATTACAGCAATATTTTTCACTTTTCCTCATTGAATAAGGTTTGATTCAGGTGATCATAAATCAGTCCCTTATAAACAGAATGAGGTGCTTGTGTAGGAATTTAACAGTCACTGGCATGGAATGGTTGTTATAGAGAATTAACTGGGCCAAACTGTAGTCACAACAATAACTTTTCAAATAATAATAAATGTATTGTTTTATGCTCAAATTAAAGGTTAATGTCACATATCTGACAGTGAATTTCTCTACCTTATTTAATTAGCTATGTGTCTGTCTAAAATGATTTATATAAAATGGCACCATTCTTTTGTTATTGCTGGCAATAACCGCAATTTCTATGGTCTAATTAGAATTTAATTGGAATGGTCACAGAAGGCATTATGATTATGCTTCATCAAGATGTCTTACTGTGAATCATTTAGCCTTGTCACGTATCTACGTAAATATTACACATTTGGGAGGAGGGGAAAATGGGGGCTTTTTGAAATAGCAATTTTGCTCCAAATATCCACAGCAACTGGATGATCATTTTGAATATTTTCCTACCCTTTATTCAAAACCTGCAATGAAACATTCAGTCTCTTTTTTGAAAGAATGCTTCATTTTATTTGTTTAATCCACATTACAGCAGTTGGAACAAAATGTGCATCTAATGCTGTTTTTGTTTTTTATTAATATATTTATATTCATATATTCTTTCCATCAGCTATTATATTATTACTTTATTCAGAAACATAACAGTTACGCAGTTATTTAGAGAAATAATACCAATATTCTTTCCTGAGTTTCCTTTTGATATAATGAGGGAGGGTCAATTGTTGCAAATGTCAAAAAATGTCTGCTGTTTATGAGTGTCATTCCCGTCCTTGATCCACTTTATCAGCCACCGTTTAAAAATGTACACTATGTTAGTGTTAGTAAAACTATATATACAAAAATAGAAGCAGCGTTTGTCCGAGAGCTTATCAGTATTTCAGTACTGACCAATTTAGAACTGGTTCTTGATACCCATCCCTGCTGGTTTTGTCCTGACAGCGACAATCTGAGAACTACCACTGGTGGAAAACAATTTCCAGCGGCTTGTCAAGACTCTATACAGTAACCTAGAAATATAGAACATAAAAGTGTATGTCTTTCTTGCCAACAGCTCGAGTGAACATATTGTATGGTTCAGTTGCTAACACCTTGTAGCATCTGAACCCTTTGAGAAAGAGTATGCAATACATTACAAGTCCTCCTCCAGCATGTGTGGGGTTTGTCAGGTTTGTTTAAAGGGATTGTAGTGGCTTACTGGCAGTTGGGTCCTCCCCAGTACAAACTGAACCTGATAAAAGGGCTTTAGAGTGCAGTTGTTTATGAACTAGACAGTAGCACTGTGTTGTTTTTGGCTCCAGCACATTGTATTGGAAATGAAACCAAAAGAAAGACCATGAGGTAAACATGTAGAATGCCAGAGAGCATAGAACTGGAGAGCATTGCATGGATTATATGGAAATCACAACCATTTTTAGACACAGTTCCTTTATATGAGAAGTAATAATTAGCTGGTCTGCTGTTTTGCTTGCCTTGATTCTTCACCTGTTTGGTGCATTGTTTTTTTTTTTTAAAGACAAATATTAATTAGCAAACTAGCAATGGCAAACAGTCTAGCAGACTATGGAAGGTTATTCATGAATATTGTATTTCTCTCCACCTAACCTTCTCTCACCTCTTCCACCTCGCGTAAAACAAGCAACGGCTAATATGTTCTTCTTCCAAGGCACGAGTTGTTGTTTGGAATAATGTTCCTTGGTTTTGTACACACAGTTTTACGCACACCCATGACTACCTGGCATCACTCCGGTCAACACAAGAGAGAAACAAATAATGCATTCAGACAGTACCTGTGCAAGTTGTTTGTTTTGGCAGTGAGCACTGCAATTTGTCTATCCCACTATATACTTTGCTCATGTGAACTGAATTCACCAATGAGGCACAACAAATACTTTAGAGTTACTGCCATCTGACCTACAACATGTCTGGGCTTTAAATTTCTCCAAATGAAGAATCGTCAAGCAGAGGAATGTAGAGTTCAGGCATAAAGTCATATGGACAACATACAGTACACAGTTATTCTTATTCAAAGCAACTTCCAGTTTAGTCAGGCTGCAGATGTAGGTGAATGTAACATTTAGTGTCCTGTTCCGTTTGAGCTCTTATTGGTGTCGAGTGATCTGCTTTGCCAGGGGAAGCCCAGTCTGTTGCTCCAGGGGTTCTGTTTGTTTGTGACTTTTTTATTTTGTCTATATATTTTTTATCAAATCTGTTATAGTTGCAGTGTCTGAAGAGTAATGTGTCTGTGACTAGGACTAAATAGATTTCTACATGATTTTTGGTCATGCTTCTAGGCACTGTTTGGTGTGACCAAACTAAAAAAAAAACACAAGGGATAAGCTGCTAAACCTCAGACACAAGCAATTGCCTTTCTGGGAAATACAAGAGGAGCTGGTACTGGGATAGCAAAAGAGGACTCTTGCAAAGGATCTCGAGGTACAAGCAAGATCTCTCTACCATCATTATGGGAAACATACCATCTCTGGCAAAAAAATAAAAGGGCTGGGAGCACCAGAAGTGCAGCATCATGTCCTTTATGGATATTCATTAACTCACTTCAGACTCCAACATGTCTGGAAGCAGCTATCAGACTGTCTGAGCAGATAGAACCACCAGAAGGCAGGAGTGGGGAGGGGGAAGGCAGTGGGCTCACTGGGCTAAAGACCAACAGGTGGTACAATCCTGGACATATTTCAGTCAAGGATCAGATCTGTGGCCCAGACGTTGAGCTGTCTGTTTTCTCACACCATCTTGGTTGCTGTTTAAATTTAAAATCTTTCGAGTGCAGAAGTGCACAACACCCACTACGTTGATTATAATCTTAGGAGACCATGACTATCTCTAAAACACTAACAAATGTTCTATGCCAAAGATTTCACTGCACTTTCTTCACTGGCCAGATTGGACCACGACCTGGAGTAGCTGCAAACCTGTCGATAAACCCCTTCTACAGAAGCAACCTGTGAGGGGATGGACCACAGAGACCACTCAAACAGTGAGGGACTGCTTCAAAGACAAAGTCTGGCATTTACTGTGGGATGTAAATACAGTTAATATTGTGTCTTAAGTAATATATTATTATTTGATATATCAATTTTCCTTCCAAATGTTTGTTTTTTTTTAGACTTTGTCAATGTTAACAGACTCATATTACCTGTACGGCAGCAAGTCACTAGGTGATAGTCAGAAACTCAAACTAAGGCAGTTTGGTCTAGTCTCCTCAGAGAAGACAAACAACGATTCATGCCGAAGCATCTGTTTTGGCTTCCTTATATGCGTACACATATCAGTCTTTACTCTGTACAGCTAAAAGACATTTCCATGCGTGTGCTGCAATTAGTGAAGCCAGAAGTGCAGATTGATGGCTTGTTTCATTTGATTTAGGCTATTCCTGATTAAGTCAGACAAATTTTTATATAAGGAGAACTCCCACTCAGAATACTTTCTCGGGCAAGTGCGGAATTTAGCCAGCTAGCTCCATAGATGTCCATTCATTTTCAACTGGGGTCCAGATGGAGAGCTATGGTGGGCCGGATGCTTCCTGTGGGCCACTAGTAGATGATCACTGATGTTCAGAATGTAGACATATTTGTAGACAGACAGAATTTATATGTAGACAGAATCACAGACTGCATTACAGACTAAAGCATTTTTTTGTCAGGCGAGCACTGTACTTACCTGAACTCTACACTGTTATCCAACAGCAAAACTTCAGTTTACCAGCGATATAAAAGCTCGGCTGAACCAAAGAAAAGAAAGCTGGAGGACAAGCTGAAAGAACATTTTTATGGAAAAATATCACAGGCTAAAAACACTCCAGTACATGGCTGGTGGTGGCAAGTTTAATCAGTTTTTCAAATGGTCTAACAAGGAGGCTCTGCTCCTTGACCATCTAGCCCCCACAACTCACATATCTCATGTCTACCAACACTCCATCCCACATTTCTGCATTCCAGGCCATTTGCTCTATCCATCCCCTGCCCAGTATGACAACAGCTCAATCAACACCTTTACAAGTATTGATCACTATGTTCCTCCACCCTCCTCCCAACCTCCCCTACCATAAAAAATGGACTGACCTTCACAAACGACATGTAATGACATCAGTACTACGGTGCTGAAGATGCGGGCTAAGAAGCTCTATGTATTCTTTGACAGCCATTTAATCTGAGCCTAGGACAAAAGTGGTGTGAAAGACTTCATGCCAGGTCTTAGATCCCCCCCAAAAAGGCAAACTTCAGTCCTCAGCGAATACTGACTAGGTTCTTTGGTGTCACATGTCACAAAGATCCTAGAAAGGCTTGTCAGCTGGTGGCCTAGTAGTTAGGGTTCGCCCTACCATCAGAAATGAATGGGTTTGAACCCCAAGACTGCTAGTGGCACATTTGAGTGCAGGATTTAGTTATCTAGCTCCTAGGTCGTCCATTCATTTTCCATTGGCGGCCCGAATTGAAAGCTCTGGAGGGCCAGATGTGACCTGTAGGCCACCAGTTGAAGATCGCTGATGTACAAAATTTAGATATACAGTACAGGCCAAAACACAACACCTTCCCTTTCAGTGGGTTTTCTTTATTTTCAAGATAATTTATGTTGTTAGATTCACACGGAAGGCATCAAAACTATGAATGAACACATGTGGAGTTCTGCGATTAACAAATTTAACAGAGATCTGAATATCTGAAGGGTACACAATCTTTTGATATAGATATTCTTTTATACTTTCTGGTTTTACAGTGTTGACTTGAGAAGTAGGACTTACCCATTTGTGCTTGGTTCCTCCCAGCTCAAACCTATAGTCAAGAGATTGTGGGACTCCCTGCAGTTTGGAGTTGATAATGTTGAGGTTTTGCAGCAAAATAGAGCAAACTCCCATCTTGAAAAGGCTGGTAGTGCTATAAACATTATGTTCTTTGATTTCTCAAGTGTGTTCAACAGCTTACAGCCAGCATTGTTAGGAAAAAAACAGCTCCACATTCATTGTATCCTGGAAGGTGGACCACTTGACAGGTAGAATTCAGTTTGTCAAAAAGTACAGTTCTTTCCTGCTTCCTGTTTTCCATACAGCTGACTTCATGTACAACTCTGCCACAAGTCTCTGCTACAGTTAGGGCAACAATGCCATCACCAGGGACTCCATAAAAGACACTGGGCTCTTTTAAAACATTGGTCCAAAGAAGATCACTGATAAAAATTCAAGCCATACCAAACAGTTATTCTCACCCACTGCATCACACACTGGACAAAATGAGGAGCTTCTTCATTATCAGACTCTCACAGCTGTGCTGTTCATGTTAATGCAATCTGAGGTCATTCCTTCCAGCTGCCATCAGACTCTACTATGTGTTCTTAACTTGATTTTACTTACCCAGCATCCCACAATCTTGCCATGTATGTATCGTTTATGAGTAGTATACCACAGTTTTTAAAACATTTTTGTAATTATTGTAACCAAACGTAGTATATTGAGTAATATTTATGCTACTCAACCAGTCAGAATTTCCTGTGGGATCAGTGAAGTGCCTGTCTATCAATTCGTAAAAGGGCATTTAAAACTGACATAAAATATTTCAGCATTTAACATCTAAAATTGATAGTCACATCAACACATACAGTACAGGCCAAAAGTTTGAACACACCACCTTCTAATTCAATGTGTTTTCTTTTTTTTCAGGACCATGTACTCTATATTGTATGACAACCTACTCTTCTTCAGTGTTTTTCCTTCTGCTCACTTTTCTAACATAATTACCCATGTGGCAAGAAATATAAGGCAAAGGACCTATGGCTTTTTTACTTTTAATATTTAATTCAAATTTTGATTTAAAAATAACATGAACAATCCCCCAAACTCTCAATAGCTGAGGCAGGCATCTGAGGTGAGGCGTAAGTGAGCATTCAAATAAAACAAATGATATAGATCTGGCTGCACCCACAAGATCCCTGAACTGCTGCAGTATTTTATTTAATTTGTCGTCCAATAAAATAAAAAAGAGCATTCTGGAGCCCAGATCACTCTCTGGGCTATACTGAGCTGTTCCCCAAACCAGGAGATGATCTTCTGTGTCAGGTCTAAATCTTTCTCAGCTGTCTCAGACAATGTCTTGTGATTTTGAATGTCCATGTCAGACCCTCTGAGACCCCCAGATATTTGCCCCTTCTGTTTCAGTCCTGTTGATATTGAGTAGGATGGAGGCCTGCTGATGTCTCCTTTCAGCTCCTTGGTTTTGCTAACATCCAGTTGGACCCAGCTCTCCTGACACCATTATATTGGGTTCTCCTCCTCTTCTATGCATGTTGTTCTTTGGTACTAAGTAAAGTACCAATTACACGTGAACACACCAGAACACAGCACACAGTGTGAACAGTGTGAAAGTCTTTCTCTGCATTTAACCCATTCACCAAGTAAAGCAGTGGGCTGCTACCAACGAGGCTACGCCCAGAGAGGAGGGTGTGGACATGGTACCTTGCTTAAGGGCACATCAGGTGCCACTGGCAGAGTTGGGATTCGAACATACAACCCTCTGATTGCAGGGGCAATGCTCTAGTGATTAGGGCATTACTTTAATTATGTATGGACCACAGACTGAGGCAGAGACTCCAGTCATATGGTCAGAGCAGCAAGCATCTGGAAATGCGTTTTCCTCATGTTGACCCACTGCAACACCATGTGCTCTGCACTGATGATGACATCACTGTTCTCCTTTAGCAGGCTATATATGTAGAGGACTTTTCTGCACGTCATAAACTTAATAAATGAACATAAATTAGATGCTATGTAAAACAGAACCCCTCCTGAAATGATTGAGGCCAGTACTGCAGCATGTCGGGTTAATACAGCCTTCATAGAAGATTATGCTGATTACATTATGTCTTGTGAATATTATTTTTGTTTGTTTGTTCATCAGACATTCATGGTCTGACTTTATTCGGAACATTAACCCAGTCCATAGCCAAGGTCATCTGTAACGGCAAGCATCAGCATGCATACTCACTGACACACACACTTACAAAAACAGGCAGTGCTTAGCACATTGCTAGTCGGTGACCATGACAGTCACTGAGTAAGCATGTTTCGCTGCATATGCCTGACCTACAGAAATAAAATGACCTCTGACAGCAACAGAACAGCCCAGATATGAGGTTCCATACAATACTATTAGCATGAATATAATGGATGATATTATAAACTTGTCTAAGTTAGCAGAGTTGGAGATCTCATTAAATATTAAACTTCACCTGAATATGAACTGCATTATATGGTGTCAATGGTGAAAGTTATAAATGATTAAATTAAGGTCATCTGGAGGTCAGCAGAAATGCCTACTGAATATTCTATGGGACATGCCTCTGTAAACCAGAGCCACACGTCTAGCAGCTCTGTACCGTACACTGATCTGCCGTTTCTCAAAAATTTATGATATTGTATAATGCAGCAAAGGTCTCAGTGTCAGATTCAAGTGTATATTTCACCACCAGTCATTTTTGGCTTTGGCATGGTGATAGTTGTGTTGTGAGTTTTGAGTGCAGGACAAGATGAGAGCATTGCTGGCCTAAGAACAATATTCAAACTTAATAATCCACTTACTACACAAATACCTGTAGTGCAAGATTGAACTTTTGGCAGAATAAAACTCTTGTCTTTTGGCAGAATAAAACTCTTTATCTGCTTGAAATATGGTAATGGATGCATCCATGAAGGGCTGTGATGTTCACAAGTAATTTTCACCAAGTCCAAGTCAAGTCTTAAGTCTTTGAGTGGCAATGTCATGTCAAGTCTTAAGTCTTTGTTTGTGTGACTTAAAAGTAATTCCAGTGAAGTACTGATACTCATAAACTGTACTTAAATACAATACTCAAATAAATGTACTTGTGCAAGTTTTTAAAATCATCCAATCCTGTTCAGAAGCCTGTTAGTTAGACTACAGAATCTACTGCATTCCAAGATAACAAGTCTAACCATTTTATGTAATCTTTGCAAGATTAAAGTAAAACAATGTTAATTAGTACTGTTAGTAAGACTTTCAGTACATTCAGCAACAGTCAGTCATCCTGGGCAGGACTAAAGTCCACCACAGGACTGAATAAAATCCTGTTTGTGTTTAGGATACACAAAATGAAATTTAAAAGAACATGTGTCCAAGCCACAGTTTCTTGATTATGATTGTGCAAAATGGTACTAAGAAGGTGAGTAGCTCAGGAACATGATGGGTGGGATATAAGAAGACCCATCAAAATTTGTGCCAGCAACATCCAGTAGGAAATCTATTTATTTTGAATGGAAATACTTGAAACTGAAGTAAGACACATCTCGCCCAGGTTTAAATGAGACACTGGGCAAGACAACAATGATGGCGTTAGAGAGGGAGCGATAATGGGATGTATATGACTCATGTGACCCAGGCATATGGTTTTCATGAGCGGTCTTTCATGAGTGTCTAAGATAACTGTGCTTGAAAACATGTAAAGTTGGAACCCAGGAAGGCAGTGGACATGAAAGTGACGCTTCTGAGTTTTTCCCAATGGTTCTTGTGCCGCCTCACACATTTTATCTATTGCTTAATGTTATCTGTTTTTTTCTTTTGAGTGAAGATGAATATTATTCATATCCACACACACACACACACACACACACACACACGCATACACACAGCACATATTTATGATACATATGATTCATGGTTGAGTAAAGAGAAGAGTTGGTTTAGAGTGTGAGAAACTCGTGCATATCACTGTCGTCATCAGCCAGCGTGGGCAGTGTAGAGCAGCAGCTGATTAAAGAAAACAAGGAGGACAGTTACAGTGAAGATAATAAGAGAAAAGGGCAATGTATTTTTTTTTTATTATTTGAGAACATGAGTGAAAGCAGGAAAACCTTTAAGGAATATTCTAAAACAGAGTTTTCCTCAAACCCACTGATTTTTATTCTAGTTTGATGCAGTTCATCATGAATCTCATCACTGTCTGAAGAACACTTTGTATTATTTTGGGCATGGGAATTTGATACATAAATTACACAATGAAGTCAGGCGACATATTAATGTATGAATTTTTTGCATGTAGGAACATATTGCAACATGCTACAATGCAACGAGAGAAAACAAAGTACACATACAACAAAGAACTGACGCATCAAACCACTCATGCACACCCTGGTTACAAATCATTTTTAATTAACTGAGCAGCAACCAATCGCACTGTTGATAATTAGCGTGGTATCCAATAGTTTCATATACAAAGTCAAGCTACATGGTGAGATTCAAAAAGTGAAATGTGAGACACTATTTTGTAAGTGTTTTTTTTTAAGCTGAGTTTGGGGTTTAGACCTGGCCTTAAACTCACCATACACATTCACTCAAACCCCAAAGGGACCAACGCGTGAGGGAAACTGTGAAAATGAAATAAAAATTCAGTTTTAAACAGATTCAAACTATGAAAATGTAGAATTACAAAACAAAATACAAACTCTACCATACAAAAGTTATACAAAAGGCTCTTCACAACTATCAAGGGATTTTCAAGTTCTGTTTTTCAGTTATTGCATTTAAACAGCCTGGGGGGGATGCAGCCCCCTGAACACCCCCACCTCATGCATCCCTAGTGGCAATCAAGTGTGTAGGGATGGAGGTAAATAATGATTTTGTGCTAAAAACATTTGGCAAATATATTAAATTACTCACTCGTAATTGAAAAGGTAACCCAAGGATGTAATGGAGTTGAAATGTTTTATGCCTGTGGAAGTACAAGAACATTTTAAACCTGAAATTGGATGCAGCTTTTTGCCCTGCGGTAGTAATGGGAAGCCATTTTTGCATCCTAATGTAGAAGCATGCTCTTCAGGCCAAAAAATAAAAATAAATAAACAAATGAAACAGCAATATTGTGGGGAAAAAAACCTGGAAAACTGGAAAAAAATGTGTTTGTTGAGGAAAGTGGCGAGAGCTGCACATACAAACACTCCAGCAGCAGCGCTACATGGGACTGGGTGCAGAATAACAATGACCACCCTGATGCTTCAATGCACTGAGAAATAAAGTGATCCAATTAAGTATTCATTACGCTTTAATGAAAACACATAACTGTATGGCTTCTGGGTGTGGCGGGTCTTTGTCCCAGAAGAAATGCGAATCTTGCGTCAAAGCAGCACACAAACAATACATCAGGCTACGGCAGCTGGGCTGGGCTGATTGATGCATGATCCATACACACATCAGCAGCGCTATGGCCCGAGGGACTGCTCGAAAACTCTGGACACTTAATGCTAATCTGTAATGCCAAGAAGACCTTGGATCTCCCGAAGCTGTCCAGCTCGCCTGTAAACAATGTACTCTACAAAAAAGATTCCACTGCAGTAAAATCTGCACTTACGATACGTCTATCACTTTGAATGTGCTTGCCTTACATACTTGACCCTCAGTGGAGCAAAGTGCCACCGTTGTTTAAATTATGACATTTATGTCTGAAGAAAGCAGACAAACATTTCACATACTCTCTGTGTTTATCTTCCAGTAGACTGTCGTACCGGACCGGGCAGGATACAGCCAACTGTGACACATGCCGGAACAGTGCCTGCATCATCTACAGGTAAAACACTGTAAAATTAGCATGATGCATGTACACACCGACTGGGGGTGGAGCAATACTGTCATCTCATGATTCAGTTCAAGGCTCACGATAATTAAACGCTCACGATTAATTACACTCATTGAATATTCAATTAAAAAAAGTCAATATTCTTACAATATTTGGAATGACAAAAATATTGGACTGGAATCAGTTAGGGCCTTACTTGCTAATAAAACTAAAGCTGGAACATGGTTGGGGTTGGGCATGGTGGCTGGGGGTCTGACATGAATGTGCTTTTGACTGGCTTTGGTTTAACACTATAAGCAGTGCAGATACATCAAATATCACAATTAATAGAATGCTTTTACTCTTTCTTTCAATTGTCACATTTGTGCACTGCAATATCAGAATAATCGGATGCATTGTTGCACTCCAAACAGTACCAATACACTCTGCTGTTATAAGATATTTCTACATCAGTGACTAAAGCTGGTCTGGTCAGACAACTAAGCTTTGTGGTTTAAATATGCAGATGCTAATGTGAAAAAAGACAGCTAACAGTTTTATTGGAAGATACTTTTTTTATGGGTAGTTTCATATAATTTATTCCTTATTCAGGGCTGTTTCTTGGTATGAGCTGCACCATATGGATAAAAGTATCGGGATGCATGATCATCACACCAAAAGGGATTTACATACATTGCATTCAGATACATAGACCTTAATATAGTGTTGGTCCCCCTTTGCAGCTCTAACAAATACCACTATTCTTTCCATAATATTTTGGTGTTCCTGTGGGAATTTGAGCCCATTCATTCAATTGTTCAGTAGGCGCTGGATGGTCTTTAATTTTGATTAATTTTGCAACTAAATCAGTCAAACCTTGACAGAGTACCGCCTACCATTTTAATGATCTCTTTATAAATGCAATTTCGGAAATTGACAAAATTAAAAATGACTAAACAGATAAAACAACTTCAGATTTTTTTGTGGCCCTCCAGCAGCCCCCCAAGGGAACATTGGATTTAAATTGACTACAATATTCAGGAACAGCTATTTTAGCATTCATATGGAAATCTATATGACTTTAAAATGCTTTTAACCAATAAAAGCAACAAAGATGGGGGTTATATAAGTTGTCGACCAAACAGAGATATCTAATCAGGTAAATTAGACCTGCTGTGTGAAATCATTTAAGGTTAAGGTTCACTTTATTTGTCATCAGCATTCTTCATACATGTACAAAGTTGTAATGAGACAACATTTCCCCATGGCCCCAGTGCAACATATAGTGAACATAACATTCAACAGGACAAAAGGTGCATACGGGCAACACAAGAGAACAAAAGTGACATTAAGTGTAGAGATGAATGTATGGAGATGGAATATTTGGAATGGATGGAATATAAACCTCAGTGTTCTCTAGATGGTAACAGAGCACAGGGTCAGTTAGAATGCCTGTTTTTTTTTCCAATGTATGAATTTTTACACTTTTGCTTTTGCTACATTAAACTCTGTTAGTTAATAGAGGAAGATTTTGATATCCAGACAGAATTTCTAGTAGCTACGTTACCCATATACCAATACAAATTTTACTAGTCACATGCATAGTCATACAAGTACAATACACAGTGAAATGTTTTCTCTGAATTTAACCCATTCACTAAATGAAGCAGCCAGTGAGGCACCCGGGGCGCAGTGTGAGGGGATGATACCTTGCTCAAGGGTACCTCAGCGGTGACGCTAGCGGTTGGGATTTGAACCCTCTAATTGTAGGTATGGGCAGTCGGTGTTTAGGGTTGGTTTATAGTGAAGGGTGGAGTGTTCAGTTAGGCACTGACTGACACATAGCCTCTCATGGAGAGTTTGATATATTGAGGAAGATTGTATCTCATAGCGCCACCCTTGCTGAAGTGCCTAGTTTGTCTATGTGAATGTGCCACCTGTGTGTGATTGTGAAAACAGGCAGAATGAAGAAGAGAAGCAGCTCCAAACACATGCAGTACATCTTATTTTGGAGTTCAGGATAGATTTAAATATTGTTTAAGCACAGAAAGCCAGAAGCAGCGGAACTTTCTACTCACACTCTAATGCTTAGTATGTCTTCACTCAGTTTAGTGCAACAGCAGAGACATTTTCTGCACTACAAATGGTACCTAAGGGTTCAAACACGGTTTTTCCCACACAGCATTGTAATCAGGGGCAAATCAAGCTTTCCAAAAGTGGAAGTGGAGGGGTTCTGAGATGGGGATGCAAAATGATAAATACAATTTAATCAATTTAATACAATATAATCTGACAAAAGGCAAGGCACCCTATTAGCTTTAATGTGTTTTTTAAACACTGAGCTCTTTATGATTCATGCTAACTTGGGTTCACACTCATACACACACACACACACACACACACACACACACACACAGACATGCATTGATGTCTGTCACACAGTCAGCAACCATCACAGACAGTGTAGAGCTTTTAGGCCGATGACAAATCCTGCGGAGGCTCAAGTCCTTTTAATCAAAAGTTTGTGTCCACTGCATTGAACAGGGAATGTAAAATGTCCTAGAGCCTGGACATGTTAAGCTGCTTTCACCCTGTTGGGACAATCAGTTTTGAGAGAAATCTCACTGTTAGCGATCTCACAATATAAAAAATTAAAGTAGTGAGAAATTCAGTTTTTATCCACATTCTAGTATTTATTCTTTCAAATTGATGTATAATCTTCACCGATCTGTTATGGCTTCTATTACAGCACAAACAGCACAGCAGCGGCAAGAAATTCAAAAATTGAATTTAACATCATCATCACACAAATTGTTGCTGGTCCTTTTCTCACCCCCTTCTGAATCACCTGCCATTAATCATATTTTTCATATTTAACTCCTGCTTCTAGAAAATAAAGGAGAACACAAAAACCATATTTTATTTTGAACTACACCAAAACTGGTGCAACAGGGAACTAAGAGACAGAAAGTGGTGTGGTGTATCTATTGATGTTCTATTGATGTGACGCACCTTTTTTCCGCGACTGTAAGGATGTCCATGCAGTTTTAGGTGTGATTGGACAGAAAGTGTTTTAGTAATTTAAAAGAGATAACAGGGATCCACAGACATATTTTTTTTTATATTGTGTGGTGCGGTGGGCTGTTCCTATTATTCCTATGTAACACATTTTGTCATTTATGTAATATTATGTATGTACTTAACCCTCTATGCCCCAAAGTAGTAGACTTGTTACAAGGTGACATCATGAATAAAATAGACTGTAGATTCAAATATCATATAATATGGCTTTTGTAGTCATGTATTATCATGTAATAAAGCTGTAGGATAGCTTTTCAGTAGTTAGCAGCGAGCCTCATGTCACTGATACTGTGTCAGTCAAAAGACATTATGAGCGGCATAGCTCTACGGGCAAGCACCAATCCCTGTCAAACTTCACGTTTAGACAGTGCTCGGTGAGAACCTCATATGCCATAATACCCCATGGAGTTATTAGCCAAAAACCATTCTCCTTGCCCCACTGTCCCATTACTTTTGTTCCTCACGGACATTCAGAGCAGCAAAGCTGATCACGGTCACATATTTACAACATGAATATAGTCAATATACACATATTATATTGACAATTTTATCAGGAACACCTACAGTATGGGTGCACTTTGTAGATGAACCTTTACTACATGTTGGACAATTGTTGCTGTTTTACGATTGATCAACCACTAGTGGTGGAGTGAGGAGATGCTAGAGGGCACTGCTATTACCTCTGGAATAGCATCTTCAGAAATGTTGGTAAAAGTGTTTATTGGATATGATAAATAAAGTAATACTCACTGGGTGACACACTGTAGAAATACCCTTAAAAGTATTTCTTCAGTACCTTATACCTTTAGAGTTATAATACATAAACATCAGTGTGTAAATTCATTTGGTACAACTACCAGGTATCCTCAATTATCGTTGATTTTATGAGGTGCATTGACAATGAAGGTACTCATTTTTATACAATTAATTTAAGACTGAAGTCCACTCTTATCCCAGCTCCTATGTGTACCCTGTTCATCAGTGGACAGACGTCCACAAGAGCACAAGTTAACCTGTGTTATGTAAATGGTAGATCAATGATGTTGACAAAGTAGGAGCAGTGTGTATGTGTGTGTGTGTGTGCCGGAGGTTCTATACTGTCCAATCTCCTCTTTTAACCTGTGTTGTTTCATTTATCATGAAATGGTACTGATTCTCATTTCATGTAAAGGTCAGCCAACGCTGTCAAATGCTGAAAAAATGTTTTTTGATGTTGTATGTGTTGTTTTTTCTTTTTTGTAGATGGGGGCACAGTATAAATAAACAAATATAAGGAAATGTATGTAAACTGAAAACCTAGCTAACAAACAACAAGCAAATACAAGTATTATATTACTGTTCACATGATTGTATACGTTTCTGATTTCTTTTCAGACAAATTAGTTGTTTTTAGCTTTTTAAAACCCAGAACTGTGTAGCCTAAATAGAAACTAAAGGCAGTTTAGTGCATTTACCTTGTTCATCAGTGGACAGATGTTTAACCTGTCCATATTACAGATGTAAAGTTATAATTGTTCACCTGTTGCTTCACAGTTTGTGTTAGTCCTCCTTAATCAGTACTCAGTTTCTGGCCACAGGACACTGTAGACTGGATATTTTTGGTTTATTATTCTCAGCCCAACAGTGACCATGTGTTGTTTAAAACTCGAGCAGCACTGCTGTGTGTGTGATCCAGGTAGACCTTAAGGTCCGTTACTACACCCTGTATGATACATTTGTATTGTTCACTACTGCACATTGTCATTAGCATGTTTTGGGCTTAATATGCTGCTTGTATGCACCATATACATAATATTTTGATGGTTTATTCTATAGTTATTAACCATTAGATGGTTGTCATATGGTTATTAATAGTTCCGCTACCCAAATGGAATGGGAAATCCACAGAGACCACTATTAACCAGATATTATTTAGGTTATGGATGGATTTTGATGGTTTATTCTATAGTTATTAACCATTAGATGGTTGTCATATGGTTATTAATAGTTCCCCTACCCAAATGGAATGGGAAACCCACAGAGACCACTATTAACCAGATATTATTTAGGTTATGGATGGATTTTGATGGTTTATTCTATAGTTATTAACCA
>JBBKCR010140083.1:0-12541 GCA_037577295.1 Ladigesia roloffi | reverse complement strand
TGAATTATTTCCAGGACACACAGAAAAGTGGATGATGAATAAATCATTGCAGATCCTAAATCATTCACAGTAGTTATCAGACAATTTATAGAATAATTACTACTAATAATTCACAGAATCATTTATAATAGACACAAAATTATTCATATTGGATACTGAATAATTCATAGTGGGTACTGAATAACTCCCAAGTAATTGATAGTTGATACTCAATATAATTCATAGTGGACGCTAAATAAATCACAGTAGTCACTAAATAATACATAATGGGCATGAACCTATTCATGGTGGATACAGAATTTTCATACTACACACTGAGTGATTCCTAGTTAATATATAAATCATATTAAATACTTAATCATTCATATTAGTTAATGAATAACCAATTGTGTTTTATAAGAAATATTTTACAGCATTTACCTTACAGTATCATGTAAAGACATTAGTACCTGAGCAGAAGAGGTCGTGGTTGAAGGGGTTAAAAACTGCTCAGAGGGCCGGCCAGTCTGGGGGAGTGGGAGGACCAGAGGTGCTGGAGTTAAAAACACATGTCTGTTGGTGTTTCTTTCGAACAGCTGCACTGACAGCTCTCTTCTCCTCTCACTGCTGATTGTGTGTGTGTGTGTGTGTGTGAGAGAGAGAGAGAGAGAGAGAGAGAGTATGTAATTGTATGTGTGTGTGCAGTGTGGCGGTTCTGGGCTGTCGAACTCCAGCATAATCCGGACTCCAGCAGAATCCGGACGCTGTGTGTGGTTTGGTGAGTTTTTTTTACACACACACTCACTCACACACATTCACGCATTCTCACATATACACACACACACACTCACACACACACACCACACACACTCTCTCACACATACTCCGCATACACAGTTTTGAATTAATTTGTATTTATAGTAGATCCTCAAGAATCATATGCGATACTGAATAATTAATTCTGGATACTTCATAAATCATAGGGGATATTGAATAATTCATTGTAGATACTGAGTAATTAATAATGGATACCGGAATATTCATTGTGGATAGTAAATAATTCCCAGTAGAGCCAGAATAATATATAGTTGATAGTGGATACTGAATTATTGACAGTAGTTGCTAAGTAATTAATGGGGGTCCATGAAACTTTTCACCTCCTGGTGTCAGGCCCTTGTTTTGTGTGTGTGCACTTGTGTGTATGGATGAGTATGTGTGTGTTTGTGAGTGTGTGTGTGTGTGTGTGTGTGTGTGTGTGTGTGTGTGCATATTCAGTAGGCTCTAAAGGGTCAGGTGTTGGTTTATGAGCTATATGACCATGCCCGTTGTCTTTGTAATCGAGGAAGCAGGAGCTCCCCACCTACAGCTGGGGACATGTTTTACACACACACATACACACACACACACACACACACACACACACACACAACGATCATAATTACTCTAGCAATTTCCTTCACACACACACACACTTTGAAGTCTCAGGGCGTGCTCTCGATGTTCCGTGTGTACAGATTTCCTGCCATTTCAGACTTCAAAGGTGACCTCTTGACCCCTCACTGCTGGTGGCACAGCCCTTAAAACCACAGTTTGGTAAAACATCTCCATGAAAAAAAATTCCCACCATCAGGCTAAACATGTTTGGTTTCTGAACTGGACCCACAAAGCTAATGGCTAATGTGGCCAAAACAAAGATGGTTAGCTAAAGTTATGAAATCATGCTTCATACCACACTGTGTCCAAGTTCAAGTTTCAGGTTTATTTATATAACATATTATTATTCATAAGATCACAGAAATAGAAAACAAAGTGAAATAAAATATAAATTGACTTTTACTGGAATCCCAGTGGATTGACCATTGAAGTAAACCCTGCAGGAAATAAAGGAGTACATAAGTTTTGGTTGGACAAAAAATACATTAGAATTATTTCTAGAATACTTAAAATGTTAGAGTCTGAACAAAGTGAACTACCTTTTACAGTGCTTCTAAAGTATTTGCCAGAAACAAAGTGGATTGGTTTCTACACGACTTGCTTGAGTCAGAGCAGAGTACTTTTTAGAGTCTGTAATATTTTTCTAAATATTTAGCAGAGTAGAATAATTTCAATGGTATTTTTGGAATATCTGTTTGGGTCAGAACAGAATGTGTTACATTATAAAGTTGTTTCTAGACTACGTGCTAGATTCAGAAAAGAATGGGATACTTATTAGAATCTTTCTAGACAACTTGCTGGAGTCTGAGCAAACTTGGCTCCTGGGTGTGATATGGGTCGCCTGGTGTGAGCACACCCTTACTAACTGTGTGGTTTCTAATGGGATGTATTCCATTTACCAGACACAGTTTGGAACAGAGATCGTGAGGCATTTCTCTGCTCTTTTCTGACTCATACTCAAACACTTTGACAGAGACTAATGGAACAACATGCCATTTATTGAAATACTAGATTATTCACAATAGTCTGAGCAAAGTGGGCTACTTTATAGAATGTTTCTAATATATTTGCTGCAGTCAGTGTAAAATGGGCTATTTTCAAGGTTCTATCTCCAATGTTTGCTAGAGCAAGAGCAAAGTGGGTTGCTTTCAAGATTCGTTCTAGAAAATGTCTAGTGTCTAAGCAAAGTGGACCAATTTCTGGGGTCTAGGCTCAGTGGCGGTTCTAAATTACAAAATTACCAGGGGGGCCTGGGGGGGGCACTGTGTTTTTAGGAGGGGCACATGTAACCAGTGGGGTGGGGGAGCATGTTGCGTGTGAGTTTGTGTGGTTAAGTCCGTCTAGAACACATGTACTGTTGGTTTCGTTCTTTGAACAAACACATGTGGCAGAACCGCCAATGTCTAGGCTTTTTGCTAGAGTTAAAACAAAATGGGAACATTTCTAGAGTCTTTCTACACTACCTGCTAGAGCAAAGTGGGCTACTCTATTTTGCATGTAGGGCCACATTTGATAAAATGAAGATGAACCACAATTCTGCCTCACTTTAATATCTGGAGTGTCATATGAGAATAACCAAGCTGTATAGAATACCTTAAATTTCCATGAGTTTGATTAATATCTTTGAACAATTTAAACAGGAGTTTTAAGTGATCCAAAGTGGCCTGTTATCATTGAAGTTTAAAACAAGCAAACTTTGGCCTTGTTTTTACAAAATCTTTCAGAATACAATAGTTTGTGTCACATCTGCCTGTACATGACGTCAACGGTTATAACCAAATATTATTCAGGAGTTTAAAAAAATAAGTGCCATTAGTCCAAGTTCAGTAGTGCGCTTTAGGCTTTTAACTGTTAATAGTGACAGATGTTACCATTCAATTTCAGATTGATAACCTGTTGACACTAATTATTTGCAGTAGCGGAAATGAGTGGAGGGTTTGTGTCTCAGATGCAGAGCCAGATAGCTTTAAAGTGGTGCTGTCACCATGTGGTGAAAAGAGTACTTACATTTTTTAAGTTTTATGAAATGTTTAATCTGACAGAGCTAGCGAGCCATAAAGAACACATTATATAGCTGAAGCTACAGGCTGTATGAAATATGACTGCAGGCTTTAATTGGCCCGTGGGCTGGACTTTGGACAGGCCTGCTTGGGGCAAACCAAGTGGGCTTTGTCAAATAATCTAGAAAGACTCTAGAAACTAGACAGCATTACTCAATTTTTATTAGTTGGCTAATTTCTAGATTCTTTCTATGCAGTTTTTTGGACTTGGGGCAGTTAAAGGGTTAGCATTTAGACTCTGTTGTGTGTGTTAGAGGAGGGCCTGAGGGGTGAGTGTGTGTGTGGTGGTGTGGTGGGGGAAATAACCCGCTCCTGAGAGAACTCCATTCACGAGAACGTCATTGGCGTCAGGTGACTCAGCACAGGCGAGATTCTCTTGTCCCACAGGAAGCTTCTCCACCATCCTGCTCAGCTGACTGACCGACCCAGAGGGTCAAACGTCAAGGAGCCACTCAGATTTTAGCTGTTTGTTCTGTTTAATTAATGTGTTCATACTAAAGTACTTTTAATTAAAAACCTTGTCACAAAACATCTACTGATTTTTAGGGATTCTTTAGAACTCTTGATTGCTGTAGTCAAAGGAAGTGATTGTGTTTTTCGCTCTTTAAGTAGACTTTTTAGATCCTGTTTAACTATTATACAACTAAATACAGACAAAGGCAAGTATTTCAAGACAATCTAAGGTCGTTTTTTTAAGTCAGCTGTCTCATCCTGTTTGGTGCCAGATTAACACTGAAGTGTCTATTTCCCCCTCTTTTTAGCTGTGCCCAGTTTCATCTAGTAGCCTAAACCTATCCAATCACAGCCTGTCCTGTTTAATAAGGAGAAAAAGAAAATAAACCTAAGACAGAAGTTCTTCTGCTGTTCTCAGTTTTCTTCTCTTTAACAACCATATGTAATCTCAAAACTCCCCGCCCTTGGTCATCTAGACTTGAATTTGATCACTGAACGGAGGGTAGTATTGATGTTAACCACCTCCTGACACGATATCATTGTGAAACACAAGTGGGTTCATATCCCAGGACAGTTAATGGCATCACTGAGGTACACTTGAGCTGGCCCTGTGTTCCTGGCTGCCCATTGCTCCATTTGGTGAATGGGTTAAGTACAGAGAAATACCTTAATATTATTCACTCTGTGCGCTATGGTGTGTTCATTTCACTTGCATAAACCTCAAAAAAGGGGATCAGGTAAGGCTGGGACTGGGCCTGTTTTTGAGAAACGCCTCAAACTGCGTTCAGTTTGTACCACGCACGCCAGATGTTGCAACAGCGCAGAGTAATGCGAGGAAAGTAGAAAGGAATCTGTGGAAAGAAACCCCAGAAAACTACATAATGTAACCGGACTGAAATCTGATCCGATTGGGAGCTTCTGTGGGTCCCTTTCACTGCTCACCGTCTTCTCCCCAGCAGAGAAACCAACGGCCTGAACCACGCGTTTAAAGGGGTACACATTATGGGGTATCGCGTTGACATTCGCATTCAGCTGCTGGATAAACAGCAGAATACAAACACAAACGCTTAAATTTCCAAAAAAACTGTCACTGTAAACGCAATGTTTAAATTCTATGCTTTTAACAGTAGGTTGTGTATTGTTCGTCCCCCCAACAACAAATAATGGTACAATCCTTGAAGCACATTCACTCAGGCGAGTGAAGCGTTGCTGAGGCGAGGACAGAGATGTGGTCCCTACGGCCGGAGAAAAGTCAGATTTCAAGAAAAGTACGGCACAAAAACTTCTGATTTGAGTCTAACTTCGCTATAGAGTTGTAGATGTAGTAGGAATTGTGTGCAGACGGCGATGGAGCGGGTCTGTCTCGATGTAATTTGTGACAGAGCTGAGCGGAGTGAGCCGGTCTCCTCAGCTAGCCTGGACGATTAACGACTTCTTGAGGTCAGTCGCCCTTTTCTGTTTTTTCATTTATTTCAAGTTGATTTATGCAAAGTCTGGTTTGTGCGGGCCTTTTTTGAGAGAGGTGTTGGGCTGGGAACTGTTCGGAGAACTTGAGGTAACTTTTCTGCTCCTAATAGCCGTCCAGTACAGAGTTCTTGACAAAATACTACAAACATGTAAACATGTAAACAAGTTCTGGACTGATTTTTATAAACTGCAGAAGAGTTAATCAGTGCCTCTGAGTTTACAGAAGTGTTCAGAGGCAAAATTTGACCAGAGCTGTGCGATACCGAAAGAAAATCAATATTGCGATTTTACTCCTACATATTGCGATCCATACAGACCATGTAGAGAATTTAAGATACAAACACGTCAGTAAACAAATTCATGAAATGTATCGCCAGTGTGCATCATGAATCTCTGTTTTCGAGAAACACTGTCCAGATCCTTCAACATGTAGTTGAATGGAACCAGATGTCTGAAGATCCCTCACAGAAAGTTACTTCATGAAATTAATATGGTAGTGCCACCTGACGCCTGATATGTCCTACCAAGTGGAGCTTCATTGTGGGTTTGTAGTGAATAAAACACCCAGGTTTGTGTTGGAGCTGTCTGGTTCCATTCACCAACACTTCAAAAAATCAGCGCCTCAAATGAACAGTTGCACATGAAAAACACATGGTTATGTTGATTCTCTTTTTTAAACTTTTCCCATTTTTTATTGTTTTTTGTGCATCCATTGATCAGTGTGTTGACAAAGCATGAACTAATTTTCTTAGATGCCCAACCGAAAACAAATAGTACAGTTGTAAAGATTAATCTGCTCTCACTGTTTATTAAATCTTCTCATTTGTATGTGCTGGTAAAAGATTTCTAGCGTTATGTGCTCAGGAGATCAGTCCAGCCTTTTATCTTCCTGTGTTGTCTGGACATGTCATCATATACGAAATATTCCTGTGAATTTGTGAAAGCTTATGACGCATAAGAACAAATTTATTGAGGTAAAGGTTTGTCTGGAGTCTCTAAAATTAATACAGATTAAACAGAGGTCTTACTCAGTCAATCGTTTCCAAGCAGTCCTTGATTAGATTTTATAATAAAGATGATATCAAGGAGCCCAAACTGTCCACCAGAACCTAGGAGCCACATGCAATATGATTATTTTCATTATTATTATTTATGTAACATTTGTTAAATTATTTTTATTATTATTATTATGTGGAATTGTCTTGTTGCATGCAGTATCACTACTTCTGTCACTATTGTAGTCACTATAAAGAACAACTCAAAAGTGTGGGAGCTGTGGAAAATATTTTTCAACAGAACAGCAAAGCAGTGATCAAGTTAAAGTTTAATATTCCCCCATCATTGATGTAGTTAAGACATAAACAATGTTATGATCAGTGTTTTTAGTGTGAAGCACTTAATTCTGGAGAAACCGTGGGTATTCAGAGACAGGATGACTTGACCTGTGAGATAATTTCCATAAAGATTTCCTCACAAAAGGCTGAGGCAGCTGAAGCTGGCGTGTGTCAGCAGAGTTGTTGCACAGGTTCCTGAGGGTCATCTGTTTCCTCTAAAATGTCCTCTGATGCCCCTCTGTGTGCTGCATGGTACTGTAATGCTAATGCATGGCGGCAGCAAGAATGTCACACACACACATTTACACCTGTGAGAACATGCTGAGTGCTGGGTGTGTTTTACACAGTGCAGACTCAGTTTTTTATTTACTTCCAGGAAGTTCATTCCTTTTAAATTTACACACAGTCTTCTGCCTTTGTACTTATAAGTACAAACCAAAATGTGTGTGTGGGTATATTGCAGCAACTGTAAATCGTGGAACTACATTTTCATACAAAGGGTTTTGGTACATTCAAGAGAAAACAAAGAAACCGTCTCTTGAGATGGGGAAATACAGCTGTACTCAGAGGCGGGAAGTTTGAAGTCAGCCAATCTGAGAACACAATTTATTTCTTCTTGCTGCTGATTGGCTGCTATCCTTTGACGGAGCTGCAGTCCAGAATTTCCCCCTTGGAGCGTCTTCTCTTTTTTTCATGTTGTTCTTAAAGCCCTTTATTTTTATTAAATGAAAGGGGGACATAGTACGCAAAACTAATTTTAGATATAATAGGTCTATGGGCTATACGAAACCTGATCATGAAGTTCTTTGCACAAAATCACTTTTACATAAAGAGATATCACCCGATCTATTCTTCACAGTTTCAGGCCCTTTCAAAAAGAGCTGTTTTAACAGAGGGCCCCCATATGATGTCAGGTTGCTTGTCACGCATTTCAGTGGACATCTTGGGTCTTTGCAGCTTTATGTTTGCTGAATTCAGCCATGCCTGACCATTGCAGTGGCAAAATATTGTTCCACCCAGGTGGTCAATGCTCGCCCAAAATTAAATAAAACAACCACCATTATTGGGTAAGGCGAAGAAATTGGCATGAATATACACCAACAATCATGGCGTAAAATTCATGTTTTTTTTCCCTGTGGACGTCTACAATAGGGCGTGTTCTGCTGTGCCCCAACACCCCAAGATCTGCCCTTACATTTGCTAGATTTACCAGCACGGATAAGTTGAGTGCAACGGGTTCCAACTAGTGGGGCCTGTATTCTGCATTTTCCATTTATCCCAATACTTTTGGCCGCCTAGTTTATCTCTCACTCTTTCTCACTATCTTCTTTCCTTCAGCCTGGTCACCATACAGGCTAGGACTACTCTTACAGTTTGAAGGGAGGTAAGGAAAGAAAGAAAGACCTTCACTGGTGTTAAGGACTCATATTCGAATGTAAAATCCAGAAGTTAAACACACAGGTTAAGCGTGGAATGGTGGGTTGTGGCCAGCAACAACTTATTTGCACATAAGGGACAGAGCCTGAAAAGACTTGTTTTGAAAGGGACCGAAACTGTGAAGAAAAAACCTGGTCAAATCTTTTTATGTGAGAGTGAGTTTCGCATAATAGCTCCCCTTTAAATTAATTTCTTACTGTATTTTCCCTGCTTATATCTAAGAATACAACAGGTCATACCAAAGGTAACGGGATTACCTTTACATTTTCTTTAAGGGTATTTTATTAAGATGGGTTTAAAAGGAAATTAAAGTGTTTTTGAAAAGAAAAGAAAGTTTTCAAGTGATTACAGTTAATATATGGGCTATGTCAGTCTTTGTTTTGATACACTATTTTGTTGTAGGCCTACAGAGAATGTTGTTGTATCTTTCAACAGTTTTTAAAGCACTTGTTCTGAATGCAATTTGTTCATGCACTTTACTCAGAATGTTAAATTGCAGTTGAATTCACTAGTTCTATGAGAGAATATATTTAATTTTATAATATTTCAGCCATCTTGCTTTTAGGCTGTTCATGAGTGGGGCCAAGTAAAATATTTTATTTCAAGTTTATTGTGCAGTGTTTAAATGTAGTTAATAATAATGATCTTTTAGTAATGTAATAATAATAATTTCTTTCCGTTTCAGGTTTTCAGCCAAGTGGTTTTAGGGTATATCTATACATATATATATATAATTGTGTGTGTGTGTGTGTGTGTGTAAAGGACCTATCTCTTTATAAATATAGATTAGAAGATACTTCATGATCCTGTATGTGTCGTGGGGTGTGTGTGTTTGTTTACAGGTTATTGAGGTCTCCTCTGTAAGAAATGGATGCCATCCCCCCTTCTTGCACTCTCGTAGTGCGGCTTCTGTGTCTGGCTGCTCTGTGGACCTGCCCTCATGCTCAGGAGCTCGGGTCCACCCGGTGGCCACTCTACTCCCAGAAGCCCTTTCTGTTGGCCTGGAATGCCCCCACTGAGGACTGCGCCCCCCGACACGGCATTCGCCTGCAGCTGGACCAGTTCCAGATCGTAGCGTCTCCCAATGAAGGCTTCGTCCGCCAGAACCTGACCATATTCTACAAGGACCGGCTGGGTCTGTACCCCTACTACAAACCTGACGGGATGCCGGTGAATGGCGGCCTGCCGCAGGTTGCCAGCCTCACAGAGCACCTGCAAAAAATGCCAGAGGGCATAAAGAAGTATATCAGAGAGCCTACGGCAAAGGGGTTGGCCATCCTGGACTGGGAGGAGTGGCGACCCCTCTGGATCCGTAACTGGGACACCAAAAACATTTACAGGAATAAGTCCCGACTGCTTATCTCAGAGAAGAACCCCAGCCGGACCTCAGATCAGGTGGCAAAACTGGCACAGCAGGACTTTGAGCTGTCCGCCCGCAGGTTGGACCGTATTTAAGATTCCACCATATTTCAGTACAGACAGAGTGTGTTCAGAGTGTGTTTGGTGTGAAATGGTTAATTGTAGAGACTCTTTGTTTCCTTTACAGTGGTGGTGAATAGAACAAATATCTCCATTCACCTCAACTGTGAACAGTTCTGGAAGATTCCTACTGAACCCACACTGGACCACTATGTTTAATACTCAATTATACACTTTTAATTCTTAATTATGGAAGAAAACATAGATTATCACGGTATCCGTTATAGTCTAACTTGTGTCGTTTCAGACGATGTACGACTAACTGTTACCTAAATACATGGACACATGTAAGCCAGAGCTGTCTTGCAGTATAAGATTTTTATAACAATAAATGTAATAAAGGCGTTATATAGTTATATAGTAATTGAAAGTGTTATTACAAAAATCAGTAATGCTTATTAATTGCTATTTTGTGAATTGTCAATTAACCATAATTATTGCAATATAAATAAAATGATGGTTTATATATTTGTGTTTTTTGATTTATTAAAGATGACATTATTGAAAAGTTGGTAAATATTAGTGCATTCCAAAATTCAAAGATACTCTTTTCAAGCTGATTGTCAAATTTGTACAAGTTGTACATTCTGTGATTTTAAAGCTACATTTTGCTGTTTTGATGTACATTAAGGGAGCCAGACCATCAGTTTTCTTTAATTCAACTTTATTTAAGTTTATTTTTTCTATTATTTTTTCTTCAGGTTCATGCTGGAGACTCTGCGTCAGGCTAAGAGTCTTCGTCCTCAGCAGCTCTGGGGTTTTTATCTCTTCCCCGACTGCTACAACCACAACTACCGGGATAACCTGGACAATTACACAGGCCGCTGCCCAGACGTGGAGGTGACCCGCAACGACCAGCTGCGCTGGCTGTGGACGGAGAGCACGGCCCTCTACCCCTCCATCTACATGGGCCGTCTGCTGAAGGACCGGGCTATCGGGCGCCAGTTTGTCCGCAATCGCGTTCGAGAGGGCATGAGACTGGCATCTGTTGGCAATGGCACTGCCCGGCCTGTCTTTGTTTACACACGGCCTACATATGCTAACGAGCTCACGCTGCTGTCGGAGGTGAGAAAAAATACACGCAGGCTTCAGACGCAATGAACTCACACTTCTAACATAAGTGAGGAAAATAAACACACACACTTCAACATCCACACACATACCACACACACATGCATATGCACATACACACAAACATTATGACTTTACTGCTGGAAGAATACAACATATAAATTGCTGTTTTTTTCGCCCCAGCAGTAAATGTTTAAAAGCAGATAAGAGCAGGAAACTGTGTCTGCAGTTTGTTATTGTGGAATTCCAGCTTCAGGAAATCCCACTGACCTTTTTTTTTTTCAAAGAAAAAGGTTTGCTTTTGCCTTGAAGGCGCAGATGAAGCAAGCAGTCCTCGCAATATTTGTTTTTTTATATTGCTGAAAAGAGAGTTTATTGGGGCCTAGCTAGGTCAGGCCAACAAAAAACAGCCCAAAACCATTACTGTGCAAAAATCATGAGCCCCTACATTTCTTAATGTTTAGTTTCTAAAACTTCAGACACTTATTCTCAGTCCAGTACCGGACCATGCCCAGTTTCAGAGGAATGTTTTTGTTTATGATGACCTGATATAGTTTTCTGCAGTATGACACTAATAACACAACAGTAATAATCGTAATAAAAAATCGTAATAGTCATTTCAAATCATAAAAGGACTCTTTAAAACATCTCTCCATCCACAGGTTCAGGCTTCTGTATGTTTCAGTGTCAATCAGTGCCAGAAAAGCAGCTATTTCTTTCTGCATTATGAGATTATGGTGACAGCGACATTCCATCACATTCATATCATCACAAACTCCTCATAGGGGGAAAATTATTCATTTAAAAACACAGCTGTGCGTCTGAATCGGAAAATCAGAAAACTTAATTGATCCCAAATGATAAAACATGTTTATTCACTTCATATTATTTAATGAATGTTTAAAACTGATTTAACAGACGTACAGATATATACTCTGGTACAGAAATATACTCTGTTAATGTTGCTTCAGTTTACATTTGTGACTCGAAAAAGAGACATTTATGATTTGAAAGGCTGTAGAGTGAATGTGGGAAAAATGTTATTGCTGCATTTTTTATGTTTCAGAAGCAGCCATGTCTGTGTTTCTTCTGGCAGAGGACGAGCCCCCGACCTGGGCATAAATATAGACTATGCATTTAATCAAACACACACATACACACACCCTCTCTTAGTCTCTCTTGGATTTATTTCTCAACACAAAGGCCTGTCTGTGTTTTGGAGATGTTCATTTGCAGCTCTCTGGGTTTCCAGAACAAACAATCTCATCTCCTTCCACCCCAGGAGTCTTTGTAATGTAATTACAGTTGGACAAGGTGCTTACAGGGTCATCCAAACTCTGGGTGGAAAAAGAGGACAGAAAAGTCTGTACTTTCATACCTTCTGCATTAAAACCGCATGAAATGGGCAAGGTAACAGTATTGTGATTTTACTCCTACATACTGCAACTGCGATGAATTTCAGTGTGTTTAAAGGACCAAATCATCATTTCCTAGAATTAAAAATGCTGGAATACAGTAAATATTTGCCCCGTCCACAAAGTCCAAGTTGAAAAAACACATTTACCTGTGTTTCCTGATTCAGACTATGGCAGTTTATACCTGCCCATTCATGCTGAAGTTCTAAACAGTGTTTAAGCCCCAGACTAACTTGGGGACAGCCTGTATCGCAGCTTATTGTAATGATCTCTCAGAAAAGAGATCATTAACTAGTGATGCTCCGATCGATCAGCGGACGATCGTTATCGGCCGATAATAAGACTTTATGACTCGATCGGGACTCGTTAAACTCGCCGATCTTAGGAACCGATCACAATTGATGACGTCAAT
>JBBKCR010140067.1:0-21063 GCA_037577295.1 Ladigesia roloffi | reverse complement strand
TCAGTTCAAAGTTCACTGAAATATGAACGTGTTCAATGAACGCGTTCTTTTGAACTAGTTCATGCACAACACTGGAAAGCAGTTAACAACTTTCTCTGCTGATCCAGGTTTAGATACTTAAACAATGCTTGTTTGTACACATAAAAACATAATAATCATGATTAACCCTTTAAGCGCCAAAGTCGCAGAATTGCGACAAGACGTATTCATGACTAAAACAAACTGTATTTTACAAATATCGTGTAATGTAGCATTTGTAATCACTGCCACTAGATAGCAGACATGTAGTACTTGGATTCAAGATTAAAATTTCACCATCATCCTATTCAAAGTTTTGAGTAAAAAACGGTTGAAACGAGCTTTGTGTCATTGACACGGGAGCAGACTCGCCCTTCTGTTCTCAGTGCGTGTAAGCTTGTGGGATTTTAGATAACATAGGAGAAAAAAAAAGCCAAATGGCTAATTAAAAGTTGTCACTTGATGATGTCTTGTTAATGATATTCGCCGAGTCTGAATCTGAAGGGGAAGATTTGCCTTTTGTACCGGGAGAAGCGCAAGAAAGTCGCGCTCCAAACGGAAGGCGTGTGTGAGCTGCGAGTCGCCGCTCCACAAGCAGCCCCGCCCGGCGTGAGCGAGCTGGGAGTCCCGGTGCCACAAGTGAGAAGGGAGTCTCAGCCCCCTCCGCTTGGAGCATGACTTTCTCGCATTTGTCCCGGTACAAAAGGCAAATCTTCCCCTTCAGATTCAGAATCGGTTAATATAATTCACAGAACATCATCAACTGACAACTTTTTATTAGCCATTTGGCTTATTTTCCCCCCACAAAACCCACATGCTTACTCAACCACTGAGAACAGAAGTCCACTCTCTCTCTGCTCAAAAATTTCGTCTTGAATCAAAGTACTACATGTCTGCAAACTAGTGGTAGGGAACACAAATGCTACATTACATGATATTTGTAAATACAGTCTGTTTCAGTCATGATGACGTCTTGATATGGTAATATAGCAATATTTTACTACTTTCTTAAATTTTATTTTTGGTTTCCTCTTTCCTGATCATAATTAATGATGATAAAAAGACAAAAAGATAAAAAGAAAGGAAATAACACAAATATCAGCTGTTTCCTCAATATAATGAAATGTAAGATGTCTGCAAATTAGATGAGAATATTTATACCCCACATAAACCTCAGGTCATGCCCAACATTTTTCTAATTTACAACCCCTTTTAAGCCACAAGGTTTTGAAATATTGATGTAAAAATACAGTATTGAAAAAAAAAATCGGCACGTAATGAGGGAGTAAACTATTTTTCAAAGAAACAATGGTAATGAGCAACACTGGCTCCATGTTTGTCCTCGCTGGAGTAATGATTGTTTTATATTCTTAATTTTACATGCCGCAGGATTCTGTCGTCCTTCAAAAGGAGCAGGTTCGGCATTAGTCACCTTTCCTGACCACTCCTATCTGATACTGAAACCAATCACATATTTTCTATTGCCGTGTCTTCAAACACTGAACGAATATATGTCTATATGTTGTTCGAATCTGAAAAGTCTCCCCACATCCTCTGCAGTTTTTCGATTGTTGAATTGTCCAAGCATGGCTGAATTGCTTTTAGTTCTTTGTTAGACATGTTATATATTATTTGGGTGTAGGGGTATTTCAAGCCTACCCCCCTCACTTCTAGTGATGGCCAATCTTAACACTTCATCATGTCAAGGTATTTTGGATAACGTTGTGCTTCCCACTGCATAAAGACATGGTTGGATGGCTTTAGTGTGGAAGAACTTGAATGGCCTGCACCTCAACCCCATCCAAAACATCTGTGATGAACAGGAATGTAGATTGTAATCCAGGTCTTCTAGCTTAACATCAGTGCCTGATCACATCAATGCTAGACAGAATGAATGGGCTCAAATTCCCATAAAACACTCTGAAGTCAGGTGTAACGCCTTCCAAGGAGAGTGGCAGCTGTAGCAAAGTGTGTGTGAGGGGGTGTCCCAATAGTTTTTCCGTATTGTGTAATTGAGACACAGCCTTGATGCACATCAGTTATACCCTGTTAGTCATACCCCCATATTTTTATCTCTCTTCATAGCATGTTGCTAAACCTTATATTTTCTTGATATTTCAGACTTTTATGATATCGATCCAGTGATTTTATCCAGTATTGGACCAAAACAGATACTGAGTATCAGATCGATACACCCCTATTAAGTATGCAACATGCCATGATGATGCACCCTGGCAAATATTGATCCCCTGTTATGATTTGGCCAAGTAAAAAGACAAAAAAAGTCAGCTGGCATAACAAGTAATCTAAGATTAAAGTTAAATATGTCAATCTAATGGGTAGGTGTACTTCCTTAAAAACAAACACACCAATAAACAAAAACAAACAGTGAACGCTGTTTGTCCTTAGAACTTTGACCATATTCTCTTTTAATCATTATCACCACGCCTATCTGGAACAAATCAGTGCTTATGTTCACAGTACAGAATCCCATGTTGCACCACCTATTTATTATAAATAGTAGTTAGCAATCTGTACCAAAAATTTGAACAGTGTGAAGATCCCCTTCTTTGACTAGTTTTTACACTCACAAGCTTTATCAGTTCTCTTTCCATCTGCCACTCTTTTTTCTCTCTCACTCTTTCCCCCATCCCCTCCTTCACCTGTATGCCCGCTCCTTAGAGCAAATGCTACAGGATACAGAGTAGACAAAACCTTCTACAAAGCACAAACATCCACATCCACATGTTTGTATACGTGCAAATGTGCAGGTGTGCACACACACTGCAGTTTTTTCACTTTTAAATGAACAGCATCATACAGTACGCATTACCACATATGCCTGGAAAACAGGGTCTTACTTTTTACCAAATTACCAGAGTTACACCAAAAATGTATTTCAATTACAAAATTCATTAGTTTAAAACTAGTGGTGCATTGCAACTGTTTCAGTGCAAAAATCACCTCAGTACTAGCAATAAAGAAAAGCAAAATGACGATTTGCATGCGTATTGCTGTATGCTCCTTGCATATCAACTGACGGATATCAACAATCCTTATGTATAGGTTATACTTTGGTGGTGCACCCAGGTATTTGGACTACCCTCCAAATATATTTACTACTTTGATGATTAATATTTTATGTGTCATTTTCATATAACCATAGAACTTGTGCTTACTTCAACATGGCTGGTAATATTACAAGAGCAAAGCTTGAGCTAAGAGAAGGAGAGTCAGGGTTGCAAATAACAAATATATGCAAAGCAACCTAAATCTTGAAGTAGGTGATTGTTTCCTATACACATTTTACTTGCTCAAAATATGTCAGTATATGTGAGGTCTAAGCACTGGTGTTTCAAATTTTCTGTGATTTACTGTAGATGCCAAAACTTTAATATCCTGTAATGCAATTATTAGACCACCTTGGCATTGATTTGAAATAACAGCGACATGCATCAATGGCTTTATGGAGAGCTATTCAAACCAAAAGAAAATCTCATTTAATTCTGTAGTTACTAATAGGGCCACCCTATGTGTGTTTGTGTGTGTTTCCAATCCAATCCAACCCAACTTTTAGCAAACACAAAGGATCAAAGTTATGTCCAAGATAAATTAATAGGAGAAAGGATTTGGTAAAATATGCATATAAAAGTATAAAATACATCCTTTCTCTACGTTTTGGGAGAACGGTCTTCACAACAACCAATCTGATCTGATTGTCGAATTTAAGATCGGAGTCCACTTTACACTTGAAGTATGTGACAGTGTGTTTAGAAAACTGGGTCAAGGACCACAGATCTACAGGGGGAGGCCCAGCGGTACCAACCAAGACCATTATTTCTGTCTTTCTGTCGTTAAAATTAAGGACGTTAAAACCAACAGCAGAGGATACAGAGTTGCCAATCTTGCAGGTCCAATCTAGCAAGTACAATCTGCAGTGTCCCTGATGCTCACTGACTGCTCAAGACGTGAGAGCAGGACTCCATGGTCCACTGTATCAAATGTAGCAGTAAAAAACTAAAAAAACAAATATGACACATTCTCTGGAGTAATTGTAATTGTACAGATTCCTGATCATAAATATGGTGTCATGGTCGCTCATTCTAAAGTTTTCTTGTAGAACTGACTTGTACTCATGCTTGAACATTGTGAAGCAGAGGTTTAATATGTTGTTACCTCTTATTACTTACTGCAGGTTGTAAGTTTATAGAAGTCTATCATGACTCGCATGAGCTTGGTCTTATGAAAGGTACCTGCTACACTAAAAGCAGCATCCGGGTTATTCTTCTGACAATCACTAAGCATAAAATAGAGTTGGTCAAAGCACTACCCATGTCTGCCTGTGGTGGGGTGTACGGGGCTAGTAGAATGGCCAGCACATGGTCAAATTCTCCAGGAATGGGACAGACTCTTGATGTTCCAAGGGCTGTATCACCTTGTGTTTTTCAAGAAACAGTCTCCACTGTCTTTGGATTTTCCAGCCTCCACTGTCCTGTCTGCATGGAACATGGAGAAATAGACCAATGGCGACATGTTCTGAAAACACATTTCAGTTCAAACTGAGAAAGTAGCAGTCTGTGATGTTTACTCTGCTCATCAAGTCATACAGCAACTGAACACTGATAAGTAAAATGCCAGGGGAGGTGGGGGTTTGTGCTGTCATTTCCTCAGTTGGAGTCTCACATTTTCCATGATATGGTATGAAAAACTACAAAAACTGGTGAAAGATTTGTTTACCTTAGTCCTAATTACTATACACCCACAATTTGATAAAGGTCATGTGTGCAAAATGAGCATTAAAAGGTAAAGAAGGTAAAAATGAAAAGAATTGCACAGTCAAGGTGAAA
Organism: Ladigesia roloffi; assembly: GCA_037577295.1. Classification (NCBI taxonomy): domain Eukaryota; kingdom Metazoa; phylum Chordata; class Actinopteri; order Characiformes; family Alestidae; genus Ladigesia; species Ladigesia roloffi. Next base: position 16,198 of record JBBKCR010140067.1, on the reverse strand, counting down.
CAACCAGGAAGGCATCTGACCACAACTGTGTCACTCGTAAGTCCTGTAAATGTCTTTTAATTCAAATTACAGTGAAGAAAGCAGAATAACACAAAGAGGCTCTGTATCACAGTCACAGTCCAAAGAGAAATTACCTCCACTGAATCCAGGTTAAATCCAACAGCAATAGCAGGCACAGTGGCAAGAAATCGGAAGCCCAGGGGCAATAGAGGTGACCCAGGCATGCTAGATGACCATTTCAGAGCTTTTGTATTGACACATACAACACAAAGTTTGGGCAAGACGGTGAGCAGATAATAAACTCTAACGCAAGCTGGGCTTTAGTAAGAAACAATAACAAGTGAAAGGTATGATTAATAAAGGACGCATAACAGCAAGAGGGTAGAAGATTTATGTGTGTGTCTGTCTGTGTGTAGATGTGTGCCCAGAACTATAAATATATGTCAAGTATGTCGAACTATATTTTAAGTGTGCAGAAGTGTGTCAAACATCTGCATTCTGACACCCAGTGATTTTGCTCAGTTTAACGATCTCACTTTTGACCTCATTCTCAAAAATCTGAGCACCTCTGAAAAACCCAATAAAAATGTTTGATGAAAGAATATATACACACACTCCCACATACACATGTAAGGGTGGGCAACATGGAAGACATCTCATGCCACAATGCAAAAAGAAATTTTCACAATGCACAATATGCATCATTAGATCCTGGCACTAAAAGTGCTAGTCCACACTCACTCAGCGTTCAGATTTTCTGTCTGGCTTTACATGCAAGAGAGCTCCAACAGCCATAACATTAAAACCAACACTTTAAACTCTTCCTGATTTTCCGTAAAACATTCCTAAACATTTTTGCAGAGTGACAGGGTGAAAAAAACACATGTTCTCAATACACCACACATAAAAGTGTTAGTTCACACTGTCTCACCGTTCAAATTTTTGCAGTGGGACAGGGTGCATTACTCTACTCTCCAATTAAAAGACGCCAATGTTATTGCCATGAAAGAATAGCTTTGGCCTACAACAATGTTCAGGCAGGTGATCCTCATGAATGCCGGGACTCAAGGTTACCCAGCAGAAAATTGTCAAGAGCATCACTGACTTTTCTTCTTATAGTAAATCCTGGTGCCATTTCTTCCCCAGGTAAGCAACACATTTACACTCAGCCATCAATATGGTGGAAAAAACCTTTGATTCATCACCCACTGCTACATAGCCCAGTTCTGATTGTCACATGCCCAATGCAGGTACTTGGTGATGGACATATAAACATGATCAGTCTGACCAGTCTGTGCTTTTACATCATTCAATCACAGCATTAATATTTATTATTTATTATTTAATATTTTAAATATTTAATTTGTGCTGCAGTAGCTTTTCTGTAGAATTGCATCAGTCAGACATGTCTTCTCTCCCAACATGCACCCATCAGCTTTTTGTTACCATGGCCCTGCTGTTCTTCCATGGACCATTTTATAGAGACACTAGACACTGCATTCCAGTCGGAACCCACAAAACTTGCATAGTCACTGAGATCACAGAATTGCTCAGTTTTCTTGCTTCCACACTTCAAGATTTGCATGTTCTCTTTTTGACTTACGTGTCAATGACATCGCAGAAGATCAGAGACTATTTAAAACATGGGTTGTCAGTAGAGGAGGGATGTTGAACAGAACAAATGGAGGAAAGAGAGAGAACGGAGTGAGAGACAGAGAGTGAGCAGGCCTATATTATATTTTCAGCCTCGAATGTTTGTGTTTTTCTCAAAGGTTATGGCTTTTTTGTATCAGAGCTCTGTTGTGCACACGCACTGTTGTCTGTGTGCATTCCTTGGTGTGTGTATAGCTTTTTATTTAAGTGTAATAGGTTTCAAATGCAGTAAAAGTGTTTTGGGAGCATATATAGTGTTTACACTATAAAAATAGACAAATATATAGATACCTAAATCAGTTCAAATAGTCCCTTTACATTGTTGCAAAAAATCACATGTAAACTGTATCCCCCCTGTTTGATGTTTGATTCACTTTTATACTACGATTATTTACTATGGAATGATGTATTTTTGGTGCCAACTTGATATATTCCCGGGGGAGTTTCCCTTTAGCCCCTTCCTCTCTAATACATCCTCGACCTTTACAAGTAAAGAGATTTCAGTTTTACTCACTTGAAAACATGCATTTAGAACATTCTATCCAGCTATCTCTGCTTTCGTCTCTGTTCACTATTTACCCCCTCATGCCTTCTGCTCACACCCCCCACCCAGTGTCTATGTGCTCATTATTCCGCTGGATTGTTTATATTGATGGAAGGGATGTCTACATTCCATGCTTCTTGTCCAAAGGCAAAGACAAGCATTCATGCAGACCGTGTTGCCTTATCTTGTACTCTTTCTCTCCTCCCCACCTATCTGCTTCCATCTTCCCTCATAAGTAATGTTCTGTATCCAGCTGTGGCTCTGAGCCTCTACCCCTTCATCAGACAGACTCACAGAGATCCAGCCTCATTTACGGTTTTAGACAAGGTCACCAAGTACACTGCAGATAATCAATAGCATAATGGAGGTACGAAAATAAACATGTGCGAACACACACTCTCAAACATGTGAAGCTCATACGATGCCTTTTTTGTTCCTGACCTGTACTACAGGTGTTGTATAATCATCAGGAATTATTTGCCCCAGTCTTCTGTCCATTAAACATTCACTTTATCATTGAAATGTCTACTTTTTCAAACAGCCCGTTCCTCAAGGGCTGGAATAGCAGACGTTTTTGATCTTATGATAGCATATGCCTTCATAACCCCTGTGGATCACGTGCCACTCGGTTTCAAAGCAATCCGTGCTTCTGAAACCTTACAGGGCCCTGGGCTTTGATATTTGATTATTCGTATCAGAATGCAGGCAAGCATTACACCATCACAGTCCACAAACACCTTATCAACAAAGCACAGAAGCCTTCAGATGTCACTCTGACCAGCATATTATTTCTTTCTTTCTAGAACCATTATTTTCAGCTTTTAGGCCTGTACACCAAGACAGTGAAGTATCTTGGTGAACAAGATTCAAGATTTAAGATTCAAGATTCAGTCATTGCCTATAGCTAGCATTTTAAGAAACATGCATCAACAAACTGTAAAAGACACTTCAAGCTAAAAGTGACAAGTCCAAAATCCAAGGTACACAACTCACCCCTCGCACAGTCTGTCTGGACACATGTGCCAGTAGAAGCCACCTGCAGAAATATAGGGGAAAAGGAAATGAGAATTAGCTGAAATAAGTAAACAACAAAAGGTTAAAAATCAAGGGTCAACAAACATCCGAGCTATGCCTTATATCAATTATTAAATGGCAAGAAATGATTTAAGTGGTGTCAAATGCTAGTGATTCTATATTACACAACAAAAGTTGTTAAGCTGCAATTAGTTTGACCAAAACGTTATGTATTCTGGCAATACATGATATGTAAAACCTTGGAGACACTGGGGTTATTCAGTTCAAAATGGCCATTAGTACATTTGGGGCTAGAAAATAGGCTAATACTAAAGTATGATGAGCTGCTTACAGACCAGTGCAACAGACCGTGTAGGAGCGCTGTAGAACAACATGAACTCTCACCAGGCAATCCAGTGGGGGCGTGTCATCTCACCCGCCACTCAGGGCGTGCTCTGGTCCTAAAAGCACCCTCAATCTCTGCAAGTGTTCTGCAGGGGCCAGGTCTGTGGCTCTGCCCCTTGACCTCCAGACTGACACTCCTAAGTGCAAAAAAATGAAGCAGTGAATGTCTAAGGATGGATGGATGGATAGATGGATGGATGGATGGATGGACGGACAGAGGAATAAACAAATGCAGATAGATGGTCTCTTCTCTGAACCTAACTCATTTTACCAGTATGATAGAAGTAGAGGTTTTGAAAGAACAAGTGGGGGGGGGTGAGAGAGAGAGCGAAAGAGAGAGTGAGAGAGAGAGAAAGAGAGAGAGAGAGAGAGAGAGAGAGAGAGAGAGAGAGAGAGAGAGAGGATTGCACTCCTGCATGTCTGTGGTTTACTGGACTGGGGCAAAGTTGATCTTTCCGTATCACTTGTTTTCCAGAGAGGTGAGTTTCAACCGAACTGGGCTGAAACATCTCAACAAGATCAATCAGATCACAGTCCAATTGAAAATCCACCCCTACCACTCAAAAATGTTGCATATCCATGCAGTCGAGGTATTACACTTGATGTCAATGCAATTAAATAGTGATGTTGATGACACTATTGTGTGCTTTTCATAGTTTTGCCTGTGCTAGACATGGGCAACATACGTGTGCGCCTGAGAGTGGCCTTAACAGAAAGCACCTGAGCCTTAAAGGCACAAAACGAATTATTGGATGGGGAAAATACAGTTATGTGCTGAGCTTAAATTAGGTATACACTGACGGACATACTTTCGCTTTAAATGTGAGAGCAACGTCCACTCTTAAACGTGTTTAGCGCAGGCTGAAATGCTATATGTAATATAGATGGTTTTATTATCATTTCAGTTATGTACACGCACTACACAGGGAAACAACGCGCCTCCAGGACCATAGTGCAACACAATAACAGAAACAGAGCGCCACAACACAAGTGCAGGCAGGACGAGTTGGTCAAGTATGTTTCGTCTAAAAAGAAAACCTATTATCTGAGGAGCAGAAGTTCAGAAACTTATGGAGACAACAAGTGTCAATTACGCGCTGTTAAGTCGACATTCCATTAAAACATCACATAAGAAGCAAAAAGGCTCCTCCTTACCTGTTTTTTGTGTTCTGCTGCCCCGCGCCGACTTCACATGAACATAGAATATAAGAAGACATATAGAGGTGCGCGACGGAAAGATTCAAGAGAAACACGGGTAACTTTGCACTGTGTCAGAAAAGCAAACGCATGGAACGGCTTTACGGCAACGCCCCCACCGCGCAGTCGCCCCACCTGCTATGCAATCCAGTACACACTATTTTCTGCTGCTTACTTTCCATAATGTTCTCCACATTCAATGTAAAGACGTATCTTTAGCGAGCGCCAGTGAAGGTCGGTCCGTTTGGAGATGCTGGCCGCGCGTAAAAAGCAGGACGCACTGGAGAAATTAGGAGACCTTCTTGTACTGACACACATATTTTACCTGAGGTAAAGACAGCTCTTGCTCTTCAAAAGACTGAAAGAGCGCATTACACTGGAGTTCGCGAACCATGGCGCGAGCATCTCTCGTGGGAATTTGCTTGCTGCTTTTTGGAGTCGCGCCGTTCGCGAATGGAGTAAGTAAATTAAGTTACATGGCTGATCCCTAACATAAATGTTTCAGACTTCTCCCAACCATTAATGCGACTGTCTTATGTGAACAGAGCTTTTTTTCCGAATTGCAGATATATATGGCTTTTGTAAAGTTGGAGGAGATTCTAATGTTCCTGGACGTGGTTTGTTCTGCTGCGTTTTAGGAGACGTGCATGTGAAAAGGAAACGGGGCTTTTTTTTACAGAGTCTGAAAGTTCAGTCTTTTGTGGGTAAAATAATCCAATTAAAGTCTTCAGACAGGAAGCATGTGGCGCTGTCACAGTAAGTATTTGATGTGAATTAATTTCATTGCAGAAGAAATCACTAGGGGCGCTGTAGAGCGTGACGTCACATGTGCCAATGGCAAAGTTTATGGTTAAAATTGCGAATTGCATTGTGGATAACCTTTATTTCTGCTATAACAATTATTAAATGGTTTGCACGCAGACATAACTGTTTTGATCCTTTTTATACATTCTTGCCTAGGTATTAGAGAAAGGTAATTTTTTTTCTAGCTGATGTTGTCAAACATTAGCTTTACCGAATCTGTGTCCGACCACCTAATAAGAAAGTCATAGGAACCAAAGACATGGGAGGAAACCATGGGAGGAATTAAAACTCTAAAAGGGACATTTGGTCAAGAGAGAATACACTATGATTACACTATGATGATGATGATGATTAATAATAAGTGATGAGAGGTTAGTATTGAGGGGCAACGGGGCAGCTTGTTAGGGCGCTGGCCCTGCAAGCAGAATGCTGTGTGTTTAAATCCCAACACTGCTAGTATCATCACTGAGGTACCCTTGAGCTCACTGGTGGCAGCCCACCTACTTCACTTGGTGAATGGGCTAAATGTAAAGAAAGTGTGTGCTGTGGTGTATTCACATGTGACTATAAAGGTTTACTTTACTTTAGCAGTCTATAAGTAGGAACAGTTAGAGTATGTAGCAGCAGCCTCTGTGAAATTCTGTGTTGGTTAGAGGATGGGCAGCACATGGACTTGGAGAGTCTAGAGAGAAAGACTAGGTAGCAGACGTACTACAACTTGAAGGTTGTTCAAGTTGAGATAGCTTTGTTTGGGGAAGGAAGGCACGTGCAGGTCATTAAAGGTATCTGTCTGCTTTCAAAATAGGACAAAACCCTAAATGATGATGTGAGACTCATGAAAAATTCTCAGCTAATGATCAGTCCCTCCTTTGACATCCGAATACAGAGCTCACCTGTTCTCTTTTCTAGATGTATACTACCGGGCAAACGTTTTAGAACACCCTAGTTTTTCAGGTTTTTTTATTGGAATTCAAGCTGTTCAATGTCTCCTTGTTCAGTCTGCAGAAAGTTCATTCCAACTTTGTTGCAAAAGTTCCCAGAAATGTTTGGCACTTATAGGTTGCTTTGCGTTTACTGTCCAGTACATCCTAAAGAAGAAAGACGGGGTTTAAGTCTTCATATTTTCAAACTCACTCCATCTTGATCTTTTTACTGAAGTAGTTCTGGCAAAGCTTGGACTTATGTGCTGGGACACTATCTTGCTTTAGACCCATCGGACACATTCCAGAGGTCCTGCATGTCGCTACATAATTATTTCTCACTTCTGGATAAACTTAGCATTGTCCTTTGTACCGTTTAATGCTATGCATTGTATTTGAACAGTTTGAATCAATTAAACAAACTTGACCCGAAGTGTACTTCTGTGCATATTTTAGTTCCAATTTGCATTAAAGTTCCAAACCCTTAACTGATGCTACTGTATCTGATCCAGCTGAAAATGGAAGCAGGTGTGGCAGATTGTGTTTGGAACTACACATTGCAGGAAGACAGATGTTTAGGACCCACATGTTGGTGACCACTTCTCTGATGATGAGAATAAAGCATTGGTATTTTAGTTGATGAATACTGGCTGTATTTAGATGCCATTTATTATTGTCTGACAATTTATTTGTCTGTTCCAAAAATATATACTGTTTTATAAATATACAATTTCTTGACATAACATAATATACTTTTGCTATATGGCCTAACACTATCCTTAACCCTTACATCAAATGTTTACTTTCTAACACACATACACACACTCTGTCATTTAAATAGACAGATGACAGACAGAAAATAAAGGAGCCCTTATTTTTGTATGTAACCATTTTCTAGACAAGGCTGTTGGAAGTGATTTGTTAGGGGAGCTGGCTTGCCTTAACTCATTTGAACACATAGTTACTCTTGTCCTGGGCCCCTGCAGACATGTAAGTCATAAAACATCCAAAGGCATCTCTTTAAACGGCTGAGGATGGCACAGATGGGACATACTTCTGTTTTGTGGGTGCAATGAAAGTTAAAATGGGGGGTTAACAAACAAAATGACTGCTAGTGCTTTTTCACAACACCAGGATACCAGGCTATATAAGAGAGAGTGCTTTTAAAGACAGCTGTGAAATTGTTTTGTTTTTCAAGAATTCCATTGATTGACTGAGACACCACTGAGGGCACTGCTGGCCCAGTGGCGAGGGAATTCTCCATGATACAGCAGAAAATGTTAAATATTAATCAAATATTTATTGAGAGGAAAGAGTCTTAGATCACCTCTGTGATACTTATACTGATAAGAATCTCCCTACACCTGTATTCAAAAGGCTTAAGTGGACAGTGAAGCAAAATTATTAAAGCCTACATTAAACACCAACGTTAATCAGAAATGTAATGTTTCACCTCTCTCTCCTTCTTCCAACTATCATCAAATGAATATTATCAGTTTGCTTAAAGACTTCAGTTAATTTACAAATAAGTTAGCAGAGCATAACAATTTGCTACATATTTGACTGCGTAGCCACTGACCAGTGCCCATTCTGCCCCCAGTCCACTGCCAAAAGCACCTACGGTGGGCATGTGAGTATCAGAGCTTGAGAATGGAGCAATAACAGAAGATGGCATGGTCTGATTATTCTCATTTTCTTTTCAATCATGTGATGTGTGTGTGTGTGTGTAATGTTTACTTGGAAAGACCTGGCCCCAGGATACACTGTAGGAACAAAACAAACCAAAGGAGGCAGTGTGATACTCTAGGCAATGTTTTGTCAGGAAACTTTTGTTTCTGATATGTACCACCAATCTAAACAGTGTTGCAAAACACCCTTTCATGGCAACTGTGCAACTGCAATATGAGAGTGTTGATTTTTTCTTTCCTCATTAAATACGATCTGATTCAGGCGATCACCTGATAAAGCAGAATTGGGTGCTTGTGTAGGAATTTACCAGATACTAGCATAGAATGTTTGTCATATTTATAGAGATGCTGGTTTAAAAAACTAATATTTTCCAACAGTGTATATATTGAAAAAAAAAAAACATACGAAATATAATTAAAAACAGCAAATGTAACTAACGTTTTAGAATATTTGATAGTCTCTAGTAAACGGTATACAGTATAAACGGTATTAATTTGGCCAAATGTAGAGGTTTTGATTGTACTGCTCTGCAGCGATAGTGAATGTTGATGATGTCATCCAGTTGCGTCTGTTATGGTTGAAAGCGTCGCTGCGGCTGCAAGCATGGTGCTGTCACGGGGAGAGGAGGAGGGAAAACAGACCAGTGTTATGTCTGTCATATGGGTCTGGTTTTGGTTTAAGGAGTCAGATGTTGAGCAGAAAAATAAAATCTGTAAAGTATGCCGGGCGACAGTACTGCCTCATTCAGGCATTACATTATTTTTCAGCCATTCGTATCGCCAGGTCAGCACGGACTAAGCGCCGACCGTTTTTCTGCTCATTGGAGCGAATCAGCCAGCCGCTCGGTCACTGCTCGTTCACGAAGAGTCAAATTTCTGCCAGAATCCTCTCCTGCCTTTGTCCGTTTACCAGAAAGATTATTAGAACAACGATGTTGATTGTAGTTAAATAAAACGAGTAAAAAATTTTCAATATAGAACTACAATGCTTTCAGTGTAGAACTACAAATTAAGATGGCCGACATGTAAACAATCTACAGAGAATTATTACTGCCCCACAGGCGAATACACAAAATTACAAATTGGGCTGCAGGCTGGAGTTAAACAGTCAGATGAGCCCAGTGTAGCGCCTCACTGAAGTCAGTCAAGCGCATAAACAAAATGCAACAAAAACGCCAATGGATTTCTGAGCGCGTCCATTTCTCCAGAAAGAGAAGTATTTTCTTTTACCACCACAAAACAAAGTGTGATTTGGAATACCAAAAATGCCAAAAACTGCCCTCTACAAGTGCCCAGCAGTCAGTGTCCCTGAACACCAACAAACTGATATTTTACAAGCATTTTGACAAAAAAGCATTACAAATGCCATCACCATGTACCTGTGTAGGGACATGGTGCCATATCTTACAGAGGAGAAAAGCAGCTTTCAGAACATGATTAAGACTCGATCCACATTACAAGGTACCTAGCCACAAAACACTTTAGCCAAACTGAAATCATCGAACTGTATGACAAAGTCACACATGTTAAAAATTACTTAACATTTTTTGTAAATATAAAAATACGTTTTTCTTAAAATGGCATTCTAAAGTTTTTTTGAAGTGTGTTCAGAAACAGTAATTGAGACATATGTATACTGAAGAAAAGAATATATCGCAACATATATTATTACCGCACAAAAAATATTATTACTGCTCTGTTTAAAATTATACCACAATATAGATTTTAGGCCATATCGCCCAGCCCTAGTCTTTTGTTTTCTGACATTCATATGTAGGATTATGAAAAAATAAATGTGTCATTAAATTCTTCAACCTTTATCCCAATTCCTTTTGGGTTATGGATCATGTGACAAAATTTAATTCTTCAGCTGAAAATTATCCAGTCCATAGAAAAGCTAAACATTTTTAGAACGATTCCTTGGCCACCCCAGTCTCCAGATCATTCTCTCATTGAGGTGCAGGGATGAGCTTGACTGACAAGTTTGAAATGAATGTCTAGCAAATGAGACAGAAGTTTTATGCTTGCTTGAAAAGGTGCTAGGGGTGTTTGTTATTCTCCAAAATTGCTGGAAAGGATGTTGTGAATCTGTGCTACAGTGAGATAAAGTTGAGGTGTTGCTATTTTCGATTAAACATATGCTTTCACCTCCATTAAATTGCTCTGTGATGTATATTGTTACATTTCATCCCAGTTACATTTGTTTTAAGTGTTTCTAAAGTTTTCATCTGCAAAACAATACAAGAGCTGTAAGCAGAATATGGGCCAAGAGGTCTAGACCAAAATCAGTCTAGTCATGCCAGTTGGGGCACCATAAAAAAAGAGGGGAGGTTGGGGGGGTCGCCACTGGAATGCTTTAGTTCAGGTGTAATTGAGTGTTTTACGTTTTTTGTTCGTTAAATATGACTGACAGTGGTGTGTGTTTAATGCTTTACAATGTGTGGTCAATAGGTCTCTGTTTGATCCTTTTTTATGTATTTTTACAGCCTCTTATCAGAAGGAGACATCTGTTTATGCAGGCTCTGTCTTGTCTTTCTGCTGCCCTGATTCAGACCCCTTGTTTCTCACACACATACACACACTCATTCTGACATACTCAATAACATCACACGCTTACGTGCACACATGCATATACACACAGCAACATCTCCTTTTCAAAGTATTTAACATTTAGCATCGCATTCTCATACAGACAAGAATGATTATGCCTTGTATGCTAACAGTCAAGAAAAGTGTCCCTGCACTAAAACAGGTAATGATGTCGTTTCCAGCTCAGGGCATTCTACACAGAAATAAAATCACAATAAAATCAGGTTTTCATCATTTTTATAATTCCGTACTCTGAATAACTTATTAAAACTAGGTTTGGCATTTGTGAATGAAACTGTGGTTCACTGTAAAGGACTTTCAGATTCCAGATGATATCACATGCATGGTACCCTCAAATTTACCTTTTCAGTATAAGTAACCAACAATGTTGTGTCTTATTCTGAATGGAGTTTCATTTATTGAGTTACGGTGACTCCATATCCATTTGCTCCAAATTCTGCATGTTTTTGTGCAGATGAATGTAGTGTACTACCTAAACACATTTAATAAACAGGATTTGAATGTAAGCACCTTGTTTTTTGTTTGAGATTTATACATTAACACAATTCTTAACATAAAAGGACTAAAAATAGCACGGACCGTATTTATTTTTTTGACAGTGATTTGAATTTTCATCAGTTTATAGATCAGTTACCTGTGTGTGTTTGTGTGTGGAATTGTGTGTGCATGCAAAGGTTTGGTTTTGCTACCTGCAGTTAAGTGAGATGCAGGTGGGATGTACCCGGCTCTGCTGTGAGCTCTGGCGGAAATGCTGGAAATATGTTGAAAAACGTCAGGAATGTTATGAAAGGCAATAACCAGGACGGAAGGCCCTGAGGCCACTAATATGATGAAAGAGAGAAAAGATAGGAAAAGGATCAAATTTAAGGGGCGATACAATTCAAAGTCTGGTCGAAAATACCAAGTGCTGTGCATTAAACATAATACTAATTGGACACAAAAATGCAATTTCCACTCCTCTCCTATTAACTCCTCCTACCTCTACTCCTCACTGTCCATTGCTAGTCTCTAATCCGACATCCCGGGCAAGGCCTATGTGATTTTAGCCACTATTCAGCTCATTGTCCTGGTCTGGTTTAGAGGTGCTCTATTTACACAAAGCCTCCAGGACCCGCAGACGCCCCCGGGGGATTTAGTGAGTTAGCACTGACCCGCCGCGTTTGTCTTTCTGCGTGGTTTACCCAATCAAGAGGCCCCACTGAGCTCTGACATTCTAGCATGCAGGAAGTCAAATGCGATGCTAATATGTGTGGGTGGGTGTGAGTGAGTGTGCGTGCTTATATGTTGGTGTATGTGTTTGGGTGCTAGCTGGGAAGAGGGTTTTAATGGGTGACCTGAGATGACAAGTTCATGATGTGTGTGTCTGCATGTGTGTGTGTTCCCAGACATCTTGTCCAACAAACCTACCTCAATTCGAACTTTCTTTCTCTCTATCTCTTTCTTTCTCTCTCTCTCTCTCTCTCTCTCTCTCTCTAATCCTTGTAGTTTTTCCAAAATTTTACCCATAGAAAGCTCTTTCTAATCCCAGGATTGAACCAAGGACATTGGTTTGAACTGTAAAAAAAACTAATATTTTCATGGTTTCAAGTGTCTTAAAGTTATCTGGAATAGTCCTGCCTATTTTGGCCAGTATCATTGTGTTAGAAGTGGGCTTGGGCCTGTTCGTACTCTTTATTAACCAAGTAAATCTGTCTCAACTGATCTAATCATATACCAATCAGCCATTAAAACCACATGGCTAGAATTGTACCTTTGAGGTGTACTAACCAATGCAGACCAGGAACACCCCACAAGAGGGAGTGCTCTTACCCAGTCATCGCTGACCTATTTCAGTGTTCCTTACAATTACACATTGTGATTTGGGATCAAGAGCTGAGTGTATACATTTTGCCTAATACATATTAGCCCTTGTCAAGTGCTGTTGTAACAAGATTAATGTTTTTATTTCACATACCAGTGATTTTAATATTGTTTGATTGGTGTAAGTGTGTACTCACATTAGGCGTAGTTGGCGTAAAGCGGGCCGAGTACGATTGTCACCACTCCCCACTCCCCCTCTGGTCTGCACTAACATAGGGTTTCAGCATTCGTGCTGGAGTGTGCTTAAATAATTATGGTGCGACTGTTCCATGGTAAACAGAATTAGTGGCACTCTCGTTGCTCTGGTTACTTTGATGAAAGTAATTTTTAATTGTTTGGTCCTTGGGGGTCCACAGTCCTCTCACAGCATGTTGCTGAACAGGTCTATCGCTTTTGTGGCACGAAATTCTTTTTACGGGTGTCGCAAAAACGTGACATCACGCGTCCTGTTCCATGCTCCAGCATGGTTAGCACTCACACTACAAGTGATACCGAGTCCAACCAAACCGAGCCCTGACACACCACTGTCAAGCTGGCCAGGGCCGGCTAAACGAACCGAGCCTAGGCACACTAGTCAAACGAACGGTGCTTTGGTGGTCAAATGTACTCGGACATGGTTCAATCTGCCTAGTGTGAGTACACCCGAAGTGTGTTGCCCTTTACCTTGCAATGTCCTTGGAATTATTGTTGTGTTTTTAGTTTAAAAGCAGTGTTCATATGTTAATAACAACCACTAGAAAACAGTTGTCATCCAAATTGCCCAAAACAATTCTTTAGAAATAAATCACAACTTAAACTGCACCCAACTCAACATTTAGTGTGGTGCAGATTAATCACTGTCCTTTAGGTCACTGCATGACTTCTCTTGACCTACAAAAAAAGAATAACATCTCACCACTAAAGGGAGCTGTTTCAAACAACACCAGATTCTCAAACAACAGTTTTTTGAGTGGCAGTTTAAGGTAAGTAAGAACCTGATGCAGGGACTTTAGAAGCATTTTTAATGTGATTGGGATGCATCGGTCTACAGATGGGGGGTGGGATTGGGATTTCCAGTGGTATGTGTATTCTGCTGTCGATTAAGTGGAATGTATTTTTTCATGAAAGATTCAAGATTAAACAGTGCTGGGTAAACTAATAGTTTATGTTAAATGTGTGTGTGTGGGGGAGGGGGGCTAACGAATAATTATGAAATATGAAGGGGACTTGTTCTTTTCAGATTGAATGGTGGTGAAACCCATGATCTGACGCACGAGTCTTCTTATTATCTATTGGCTGTGTGTATGGTAAAATCTACTATGCTTGATTTACTTAAGTAACTCCCAGTGGCTTTTTTTGGCAGTTTCTTCTACTGTTTAAAGAAAGGTATGAAAATTAGTACAGAATATGTTGTAATGGAGACACAATATGGATGCTGTTTTACAAATCCTATGGTCTTCACTGGAGTAGAATAATTCACTTGTAGAATGTTTTCCTCATCACTCGGAATGTTTGTTTTGGAACTCATAAGTGGGCACTCAGGGGACCCGGATATCCATGAACTGTGTAGGAAATGTTGCATTAGTGAATTGGCCTGAAGTATGTTTTTATTTAAGAGTAAATAATTAAACTTGTCAGGAGATGCTAAATTGCCTCCTAGTGTGAGTGAGTGTGTGAATGAGTTTGTGTAGGTTGCCCTGTAAGGGACTGATGACCCATCTGGGGTTTTTCTCTGCCTTCGGCCCATTGGTCATTTGGATAGGCACCGGCACCCAACGCAAACCTTGTTAAGGAAAAATAGCTCAGGTAATTTACCTTGGCATTCAAGTCTTGCTGAATTGTTTACAGAATGAGATTGGTAATTTTATGGTAAATGAGTATGTCCTGGGTACAGGCAAAGGGACAATCACTTAATTAGTAGTAATGGAGTGATACAATTTTCAGTACCAATACTGACTACTGAAACCAAGATTTATTGTTAGTTATCTCCATAGAAACATCTCTTATGGGTTCACCTCCTCCTGATTTAGGGATCTGTTTCTCACTTCTTGTTGCTTCAGGCTGGTTTACTGCGTGCTTGGATCCATGTTCTGTAAAGCTTCAGTTGCATGAAAGCATTTTAGAATGCTTTCCACTTACTTGCTCCACAATGACAGTTATTGGAAAAATCTGTTGTGAATCCCTTTATATAAGTGTGTTTGCTGCAATGGAGTAAAATGTTTAACATTATAAAAATAAAAATGATAAAGAATAATGATAGTATTAACACATGTTATCTTACACATAACCCAGAAATGACATATTTGTGCCTCCAAGGTGAGTGCGTCTGTCTGGGTCAGTTTAGTCTTGTCATTAACTTATATTTGGTAAGTGCAAATTGTACACATATTGTTGCAGAAAAACTGTCTCTGGGTTAGTTTTCAGAAACAAAAAAATAATATTTCTCTGATTAATGCTGATAACTATCAGCCATCCGTTTTGAAACCAATTGTATGCGCCACTTGTTAAATGAACAGTTATAACAATTTATGCATTTTAGTACACACAGATATAATGCATCTTAGTGAATTATTAACAGTTCAATTTTAAGTATATGCAAAAGGTAAATTGTGCAAAAGGTAAATTAAGCAAAAAGTAAATGGTGGCTGTTTTATGTTCGTTGAAATGTTTCTGTTTCTTTGTATATTTTAGATGTTTACATGTGATGATTTGGTATGACTGTATGTAATTTCACCACCCAGATGCCTCAGAATATCATGAAGACCCCCTACTGACTCTTTGTAGATTATCTCCTGTAATTCCTCTGTAGCAAAAATGAATTGCATTTAAATTATTTTAAATTGCAATACATTCATTTGGAGGATGCTTTTATCCAAGCCCGTCTCTCCACTGCACAAGGCCGCGCAGCCTGATTCTCCACTCCATGAGGCCAGGGTCCCAAGCGAAATGATTACACTCACAGATGATGCTACACACCAGAGCCATGAGGGTATTAATCCAAACAATGAAGCTCCACCCAGAAGGCTACAGGAAGTAGAGTGCCGGCCAGAATGGAGACTACTGTGAGACGGCTAGGTCAACAGGACCAATTCTTTTGCCACTGCTTATCACTTTTAAGGTGATGGTTGGCAGCCGCTTCTGTTTTGGATTGTTTATTTGTTAGGACTTTTAATATAATACTGAGTACACATGTTATAGCTTTCTTTAGATAATATGTTTCAGCCTCCCGGTGCATTCAGATAATGAGACCTTAGTGTCGGTCCAATATCATACTCGTGTGGTTTATGTTCCAGTCCTGGTTTTGTGTTCTTTCATGCACTCATGCCTGTTCCTTTTTTTAAATACTAAAAATAAAGTTTGTAAGATGGAAGTCTGCTTATGCATCTGCCTTCACTGCCAGGAGATGAGGGGAGCCATGACAGGCAGCTGCAGAGAAGACTCCGTCACCCCAGGTTTGGTGCTTTGTGCTGACAGCTGAATACAGTTGGCATCTGTGGAGTGAGAGGTTTTGATGTTGGAGTTGT
>JBBKCR010140008.1:0-11969 GCA_037577295.1 Ladigesia roloffi | reverse complement strand
TTCCCAAATTAGGGGTGATGTAGAGAATGCTATTTCAGCCCTCTGGGTACTTGTGTATGTGGTTTGCCTGACAATAATCTCTTGAAACTTGAATGCATCCCTAATAATTATCCGTCTATTAAATCGGCGTTTCTTCATTGTTTAACTGTTAAACTAGCGCAGTTTGGCATATTGATGTCAAACACCAACCCATTGTCACCTGAATTCTGGGCTCTTCTGGATTCAGAGATAGCTGTTAAATCTTAACACATGCTCATATTTTTTTAATCACATATCTTTTGTTAAATATAGAGTGATGTGTGTAGAATTCCCCACCTGTTCTCAAAAAAAAAAAAAATATTTTCTATATTTGACATGCTCTGTAGGTCACATTTGAGTATTCAGTTTATCTAAAATGTATTTAAAAATAAAATTTTTAAAACAAGAAATTTTAAGAAATCCTTTTTTTAGAGGATCTTATCTTAATCGAAGTTTTAAACCTCTGGAAATCAGCCATTCTTAGTGTTGGTATTTGAGATTTTGGTCCATCTAAAATCATGGTTATGTGCCACACAAAAGCATGGCTTTGCCTGTATTATTTCTTGATCATTGTGGAGACCTTCTGTATAAACTGCAGATTCTGAGATTCCAGCCCATACCACAGAACATATTTTATTATAATTTCATGCTACATACGTGAGTAATACTGCAATTCATAAGGAATAACCCTTTGCCTAAGAAATAACCAAAAATTGGGTTAGAGTCAGTTGACCAGCTATGGACTAAAATTGATTTTTTCTGGGGTTTGCAAAACCGAGAGATTTTTTTAAGGTAGCTATATCCTAAGTTGCAATCGGATAGTGATTTTAAGAAATAATTTCTTAGAGGATCTTAATCGAAGATTTAAACCTCCCGAAATCAGCCATTCTTGGTTGTGGAATTTGAGGTATTGTAATCAGCTTATCTGCTACTGCGCTTTGTGTTCAACAGCTGCACTCCTCGACCCTTCAGGCCCCCTTATCCAGAGCTTGGTCATTACATAATTCTTGCATAAACATGAACTGAAAAGTCCCCATCACTGAGGGTCTTTCTGCACATGCAGATGCTGTCTGTGCTGTGAGCTCTTATACTGAGCCTAAATTAAGACTAACTGACTTTTATCTCATTCCTCTTATGAAAAACCTCCCTCTCCCGTTTCTCTATGTTAGCGATTATCTGTGTTTTCAGTAGTGACAGCTTTTATACCCTTACAGGCACGGCAGTAATATTGTCCTCTCCTTATATTATTAATAAGGTGGTTACAATTAGGGCTCTAACAGTACATAAACATCTGTATCAATTATTTGGTAGATCAGCAACAGAAATTCTGATCTATAAGACTATGTTCTTTTCCTTTTTACTCTTACATGTAGGGCTGATAAAATACAAAAGGAAAAAGGTCACATTTTACGTGATATTACGTGACAGCAAATGGAATAAAACCATTTAAAGTCATTTAAAGTTAAATTACAGTCTAGGACTTGAATTTGCATCAACACACACCCAGTTAAAAGGATGTCAGGCATGCACTGTGAGATTTTTTTTAACTTAAAAATAAAATAAAATGTTGTTTAATCTTACATATTTTCATCTGTCGTTTTTCACTCTAGAACTTTCCAGTGCTTCACAGGACTAAAAAAGTGCAGTTTATGAAATGAGTGGTAAAAACCTGCATTTTGTAAGAACTTTTTCCAAGTAACTAAATATTTACTGAGTGTAAAATATGCAACAGGTGGCCCAGTTACCTCATCTGGTGTAAAATTGAATTCTAATTATTATTTTTTTATTGTTTTGTTAACTTGATTCCAGTCAAGCCAGTTACTTTCTTTCTCACTACCTGACTAATCAGTATTTCCTCTGCTGTAACGAGGACATGAGACGGGTTTCAGGGGAATGAGACTCAAATGCAGATAAACCTGTCAGTAGACAAGAACAGCTTTTTGTGCAAAAGAGGTGGCTGGATTGAAACTTGCCCATTTGCCTTCTTTTTGTGTCTCTCTCTCCTTTTATTGTAATTGCTGAATCCACACAAGGGTCTATCTGGTCTATGGGGTCTATCGAATGTCAGGCTTATTTGCCACAACAAATGCATGGCTATGCCTGTATTATTTCTTGCTTATATTGGAGAATAAAATGTATACAAATTTAAATAATAAAATGCAGATTCTGAGATTTCAGCCCACACCACAGAACATATTTTATTATGATTTGATGATTCATATGTGAGTAATACTGCAATGTGTAAGAAATTACCCTTTGACTAAGAAAAAAGCAAAAATCAGGTTAGAGTCACCTGACCAGCTATGCTCTGAAATTGATTTTCTTTGGTGTTTGCAAAACCTTTTTTAACGATATCCTACGTTGCAACAAAGCTGAGAGCCCGGTGAAAAGAGAAAATGTACCTGCTATGAAAACAAGGTAACCTGAAGGTTAATACAAACAATGTGAGTGAGAAAATAAATAATTAATGTTTTTTCCTGTGGCTGTTAGTCCACTCCAGTCAGCTGTAAACTGTAAACAGTAAACAGACCTGTTCTGATGA
Organism: Ladigesia roloffi; assembly: GCA_037577295.1. Lineage (NCBI taxonomy): Eukaryota > Metazoa > Chordata > Actinopteri > Characiformes > Alestidae > Ladigesia > Ladigesia roloffi. The sequence continues at coordinate 9,409 of JBBKCR010140008.1, read as the reverse complement.
AGAATCAGGCTTTAAGGCCAGAGCCCTGATGTCCCAATGCAACAATTCCCACAGCATCTCATTCTGTATCTCTCATTCTCTGTCTTTCTCTATCAATCTAACATCACATTTCCCTTCTCTTTCTTCTTCTGTTTTGCTCCTTCTTTCTTTTTAGATGTTTTATGTCCTCTCTCTCTCTCTCTCTCTCTCTCTCTTTCATTCTCCCATCTGCAGAGTGGTGAGATGGTGTTATGAGGAAAAAAGTGAGATTTGTTTGAATGGGTGTGTGAGACGGTGAGAGAGACAGAGAAAGAGTTAGATTATCTTAGTGATGCGTGAAATGGTCTTTCTGTCATTAAAACCGAGCACCTCACCCTGCAGCTCAGTCTGCAAGGCTGAAGTTTCTGACTATGTCTGAAACAAAACAGCATCACAATTCAGAACTCATGCAGTAAATGCTCAGGCTTGGGTAACTGTCCTGTCCAGGCTACACCCACTGATTCATTCTTTCATAGGTGGGACTTTCAGAATATTGATGAAATATCCCATTTGAACTTCTGAGAAACTGCAACACACAGTTCACTTCTTCTCAAAACAACCTACATATAAATGTATCCAGTGCATCCAGAGTAGCACCAAAGATTCAAAGGATTGGAGGAGTGGAACCTCTGGACAAAAGCTTTTGAATTACATTACAATTACTCATGTACCTTCCAGATGCCACCACTCATGGCTGTAGAGTGTTGTTTATTTTTGAGCAGTCGAATACAGTCAAAATTTGAGCAGAAATACATGATTGGATGTCCTTACAAACATATTTACAAAAACTGCATCCTTGAATGAGAAGAGATTTTAATAGAAGTCCATGATTTCTTGATAAATCCATTCATCTTAAAGAGAACACATGTAAGGGTGTAGGATAGTTATCAATTCATACATTTTTTATTTTTATATATATTTTAGTTAGCATGTAACATACGGATTTCTGTGTTTCTGTTTACTCACTATTTTATTCTGTCCGACACTGTAAACAGCTGGGGAGGAATTCTGCTCTCCTGTTTTTTCACGTAAAGAGACCCTGTTTACTCTTAAAGTGTCTTAAATTATTTATTCCAATCCAGTCAGATGAAACATGAGGCTAATGCCTAAAATGGCCGAGTTGTAGTTTAAATGGAAATCCCCAATGTGAAAGCTAGCCCAGAAACCCAGCGCTACACCACATTAATCCTCCAAGCCAAACCCATTGTGCTTAATGTCTCTATATACCCTTCTTAGAACAATGAAAATGAGTTTGATAATAAATATGAATGAAAAATTATTCTCTATAATGTGTGTAGATACAGTGGCATCTTTTGCCGTCTACCTCTCTCTCTCTCTCTCTCGCTCTCTCCCTCTCTCCTTCACTCTCTCACTATCTACACTTTATGTACAGAAGTATTGTACCACCTGTTTTTCATAGGGCTGGACTCGAATATATGAATATTCGAGTATTCGTTCGGCGGGATGGCATTCAAGTTTTCATTTTGAGATTCGAATATTCAAAAGAAGAAAAAAAAACCTTTTACACGTGACATTGATCCCTGCAAAACCAAAGGCGTCTAGCTGCAGACTGCTAGAGAGTGTAGCTCCACAGGAAACCCATGACGTCAGTTATAAAACTAGTGGATAAACTCCGGAATACAGCATTTTTCAGTTGGAAATAATATTGACACCACATATTTAATGTTAATAATTATATTAATTAATAATATTTTGTTATTTATTTTAGTTCATTTATTCAACTCCCACTAAAAACTCAATATGACCTTTCCAATGAGCCCGAGCACGGAGTTCTCCTCCACCCAGACCGGAGAAATTTTCCAATGCGCTCCGGGTCTAACGGTGCATTTCTCTCCACAGCAGAGCCGCGGAAAAAACTTTAATGGGAGGCATACAATGTTCAATGCTCACTAGGGGCGTATCAAAAAGTTTATCCTGTAAAAAAAGTATTTTTAGCCTGAATTTGGATAAAAAACATCTCAGCAGAACAGTTAGAAGACTTATGAAGTTGTTTGATGGGGATTAGTGACTAGCAGTGAGGGTTTTATAGGAGAATTTTGAAATGACGCATTTTGAGTCCCAGAGAGACGCACCCGGGAGCCAGGCAGTGAACTGCGAAAATTTTGCAGTTCGCCACCAGTGTTTACAGCTGGCTGGTGGTGGAAAAAATGCATTCGAGTTGGTTTTGAGATGGCTAGCTGGTTTCAACTGGCTAATACTCTGCAGAGGAGCTTGCCGGTCGACCGGGTCTCGTGGCAAATTCAAAATGGGCTATGTGGCTGTTGATGCAGAAAAAGAATAGCTGTGTATAGCGGTTTGTTTATTTATAATTCTACTTTGAAAATATGGATTTCTGAATCCAAGATGGCGAATACAAGACAAGAATACATTCAGCCCCCTCCCACCGAAGCTTCAAATATTCGATTTTTTTCTCTCCCGAATACTCGAAGCTCAAAAAGTAGCATTCGGACCAGCCCTCAGGGTTTAGGCTATGCCACTTCCAGTGGATATAGGAACAAAAGTGTGATGTTTATCTTTCTTAAGTGGTGAGGATTGAACATTTACTATCTATGCCTCCTGTAAATTCTAAAGGCTAGATGATAAATATTTCAATGATATCCAGTTGAAGTCCTCAGGCATACCAAAAGTGGGACTTTAGGTGCTCAAGCACCTGCCCCTTTAGTCCCCGTTTACAGAAACTCCACTTGACTCACTTGACTCCCCCATCACAAACCCCTTTACAATGTTTTGGATTAATTGCACCCCTTGACAAAATGTTTTGAAATGTCGCCCCTTTAATTTGCAAGCCTGCCACTCCAAATGGCTTTCCACTGCATTGGAAGTCCAGGATCACTCATACTTTTGACTTTTTATGCTTATGTGTATTGACCAGTGTAGTGTCTATTAAAATACATACAAAACAGATCGGTCCTGTGTTTGATTCTTGGCCTGTAACAGTTAACTGAGTTAAGAGTAGATCGGCTTTCCTTAAGATGTCGAACCACAGACACACACACGCCTGTTGAATTTCTCAGTGTGCTCAGACCTCCCTCACTCTACACACACTCTTCGCTTTTCTCTGTGAGAGAAGAGCATGTTTGCGTATTGGGAGATCAGATCATGTTGCCTAAATGCACCAGATATAAAGTGGGGGAGTTCTATGTTTATAAAAGACAAAAACACAGCACACAAATAGTAAAAAAAACGAACAGACTAGAGGGCAAGACCTAAACACAAGCGACACAACAAGGCACAACAAGCAAAACAGGAAGAATAGTAATTATATGCACTTTACAAAGAATTCAAAAGCCCAGACTGAAACATATGAGGTGCATATACCAACTATGGGAAAAACATTTGCAGCTTAGGAGACAGAAACCAGACCAAGGTGAACAGGGTAGCAATGGGGGGGTAAGCACATTCAAGTTAAAAAAATGTTTGTTCCCCTTCAAAGTAAAATTTCGATGATCAATTTAGATTGTAGTGTCTGAAAAGTTATAGACATGTTGGAAAACATTTCAGAGAAGGGGAAGTCCTTTGGAAGTTGTCGGGTGGTGTGGCAGATGAACATGGAGAGGAACAAGATAGATGGAAATTATATAAGGCCAGAATATAAAAGACTTTCCATTCAGGTCTTTGATGAACATACTGAATCCGACTTCAGACACCAAGCATGTCTTGGCTGATTAACTATGTTTGGGTTACAGAGAAAACTGTGTACACTAGATTTTTGCCAGACTATTGCTTTAATTGCTGCTGTCACACATGGGCAGCTGTGGTTAAATCTGCCAATTATCTACACATGCTGCTTCAACACATGTGTCATAACTCAGTCACAGTACTGTGAAACACTGCTGTTCCATTCACTGCTTAAGCAGCAATTCCATGGCAATCCAGGAGAGCATGTCTGGAAATAGTAGTTTATGCTTGGTCACAAACTGTAACTGAATGGAATATTTTGACAGTTTTATGTGTGGTGGTGAAACTGTGATGACAAGGTCTGACTAGGTCTCACTAATATTAGTCATTTTGGCGGCTTTCCATTGTATTTGTGCTTAGTGGCACTCTGGTCACCTCAAACGGCTTGATTTCAGGGTGTAACCAAAGAACGCTTTGATTAAATCTTTTGTCTGGTGTATATAACTGCACATCTGAATGCTGAACGTGTAGCTTTCTTTAACTTGGACAGTATGACACATGCATGTAAGTTGAATAAAATGTGGCCTGTGGTTGATTTCAAGACATCGCCTTGTTCTTGTGAAGGAGATTTTTTTCATAAAGATATTTGCATTGCATTTTTTATTTTGCATGACTTTGCGTGTACGTTTATGTGTTTTGTATGCCGGAAAATAGTCATTAATTATTTTGACATAATACCTTCCCAAAATCTGCCTATCCCTTAGAATTAAATAATCATTTTTGTTTTATGCCTTTGTCCAGTGTAAGTCCCGTGTGTGTAAATGACCTCTTTTCTTACTGCCTGCCCTGTAACGTATCCCATTTAGAAATTAAAGAAGTAAGCAGTGAAACACTCTTTATAAGTTTTGTGTGAAATGTTTTGCAGCAGATTTTATTTGTGCCCCAAATGAACCAGGACATGTTGATAGTTTTACAAACTACATCAAACTCTTACATTGAAAAATCTAAAAGTTGTATCTGATATGAGGCTTCTTTTTTTTTTAACTCTTTATTTATACATTTTCACCAGAAGACGAGACAAGACAAGACTAATTGACGCCACAAGAAAAAAAAAAAGAAATACAGGAAATACTTAAATAAATTAACTAAATAAAATGGATAAATAAATTAAAGGAACTAATGAAAACATAAGAAATATGGGGAAGAGGGAAGGGGGGGGGGTCCCCACCTATTTTTTAGTTGGACTGGTCTCCTGGCACCTGGAGGACCGATCCCACCTTCTTTGTATAGTCCAGCCATTTAGTCCATAGCCTAGCATGAGTTCCAACATTGGTGATATGAGGCATTTTTAAAAATCCATTCTGGTTTTACTGATCTAGAATTTTTTAATGATTATTAGTGTTTTTTATAAAGACCATTTGTTGTGGTGCTGCATGATACATTATTCTATACATTATTCAGTCCCAGCCATTAATGTCAGTTCTTGATACCTTGAGATAAACTAACCTGAAATCACTGACCACATTTCACTTTCGTCCAGACCATGAGTCTGGTTTCCAAACCAATTGAAAGAGCATTTGTTAAAACAGAGCAGCCTGTGCCAACCTTCTAATTACATTAGACAGAGCCTTTGCTCCATGAGCTGTTTGAGTTTATGTGTGTGTGTCATAAATGTGATTGCACTCACGTGTAACCCTCCTCGGATGCTACCTGCCTCTGTATTGTTCTGCTTGAATATTAAGTTTGAGAAAGCCACTGTTTGTCTAGTCCAGTACAGGTTAATGCACCATGTTGCATTACTGTTTTTGTCAGTGTGGCCAAGCATTTTGACTTGTGTGAGAGTTTTTGTGTGGGATGTTCATATCCTCAGTCATCTATAATTTTAGCCTCTGCACACTTGGTTTCAGGGCTATTTAGACCATTAAGGCTAAAGTTTTGAGCTGCTGTAGCTACGACTGATGCATTATGCTGTTTATGTTGCACGACTGATGCATTATGCTGTTTATGAAGCACAGCTAGCATTACGGCTAGCATCACACTCAAAACTGTTATGGGGGACTGTGTCATTTCAAATGGGTTGAACAATGTGAAGACAGACAATAGATACACAGCCCATGAACATCATGAACAACATCAGTGTACAGAAACTCTGCATAATATCCAGTCATACATGTCCTAGAATGAGGAGACATCAGGCATGCTTTATTAATATTGCTATTATTATTAGTAGTAGTAGTTGTAGTAGTATTTATTTATGTATTTATTTTAACCCATGCCCATGCCCTTTAAGCCACACACAGCAAAAAAAAATATATATATATATATAAAAAAATATATATATATATAAATATATATATATATATAATACATAATGTAATCAAATAAAAAAACAAAGCTATGTGCCACTGCAGTGCATTGACGTTTTATCTAGTCTGTAATGCTAATACATGTGGTCCCAGATTCTACATTTTATAAAAGGTTTGTTTTCATGAAATTCGCAGCAGTCCAAAATTCCAATATTTGCAAGTCTCTTGTATTAAATAGCTGTAAAATCTGGAAAAAACTCCTTAAATTTTTGTGGTATTTGGGAAATATGTGTGTTTTCAAATATCATATGCGATACTGTCCTCCACATAGCATTAATCAATTCATCACAATCACAATATTATGTGCAATATATATTCTGTGCTCTATATGGCATTACTAATGTAACATGTGCAATATCTCTATACATTTTTTGTATTTTTCTTATTTTTTCTTTCTTTCAGCAAATCTTTATTTTTATTCAGATTATATTGATTTTTTCTGGGTTTATTTTAATTCGATGTAATTAGACTTTATGGTTTACCATATTACGTTATCTTATTCTTAATTTACATTATTCTGGTGTCTAGTGTCTGTCTGTGTCTGTGTAATGTGGCAGTCATCACAAACAATTTCGTTAGGGATAAATGAAGTTTTCTGATTCTGATTCTGATTTACTTATCCAGCTTCTCCTTTTGAACTTATGTTCACAAAAAGGGATTTCCTTTCCACCATAATTTCACCATATTTTTGTCATTATACACTTTTAACATCACCTCACCTGCTGTGTCACTTCAGCAGCATGTAGGGTAATAACATATCAGTTTTGAAAGGTTGGGTCTGGCATGGTGATGGAGCGTGAGCAAGGTTATGTTGTACCTGTGTGTGTTGATGTGTGGTGTTTTGTCCTGACCCTAATCCTGCCGCAGCGTAGCACAAGCCAGGCGTCCGGCGTCGCTGACATTGAGGATTACCCCAACACTGGTGCAGGATGGGGACACAGACAGTCTACCTCTGCTTCCGCTTAAATAACCTGCAAAGACCTCCTTTTCTTTTGTGATGTAATATTCTTTGAAATCACACAGGCACAAATGAGGCTGATGTGGCAGCATATAATGTCACTGTACTTGGGAGACATTTCGATGGAAGGCTACATAGTAGATTGCACAAGATTTTAGGACTATTTTTGCGTAATTGGAAATTATGATCAAAATGATTAACACACTGCTTCCAGATTTGAAATGACCTTACATATCTGTAAATTGTGAAGATATTTTAATGTGTAAAATGGCTTTATTTATGAGAAACTGGTGATAGGAAGCAGATTCATAACTTCACCTCACATGCGTGGTTACAAAGATGATGCCTGATTCCTGAGACATTGTTTTATAATACCTTTGAGAGAAGGTTTTGGCCTAAAGCAATGGTTCTCAACCTTTTCAACATTAAGTCCCATCTGTCTATCACAGCGTGTTGCCAAGGCCCCATTATAAAAACTAACCAATTGCGGACCAATGGCCTGTCTTGATTTTAGATTCTCAGCCCAATCAAAGGCCTTTGTGGCCCATCAGTGGTCCAGGACCCAGTGGTTGGGAAACCCAGGCCAAACCCATATTTGTTATGATCCATTCATGGCAGATTGATACATATAGGGTGTGGTATGGCAAAGCAGTCCCCACAGATAACATAAGAGTTCGGATTCCCCATTATTTTGCCATTATCAGCATTATATATAAAAACCCTAGTAGGTTCAACCGTGATTTTCGGTAGTGAATTAAACATCTATATTTGTACTGTAAGCATCACAACCTTTGCATACGGTTTAAGCATTAGAGTTAAGTGGGCTACTTTTTATGGCAAGGCAGATGTAGGTAACAGTAATGTAACTATAATGATAATGAATTGTTATATTGATCCTTATTGGAAGGGTATTTCAACTTGCATTTATTAGACTGTCAGTATCTATTAATAATTGATTAAGATAGATCTGTTGGAGGCTTGTTGGTGGATTATGCCATCTGCGTCAGACATTTTTTTGTTCTTGCTTTCATTAGTTTGTTTTCCTCCAGGCAATGTCCTGATATTAAAATGCCAGGGTCGGTAGTCTTTGAGACTGAAGCAACTAAGTAGCTTTTGGCCCAGTGCCACCTCTCTCTCTGCCCTTGTCCTTGGCTCATGTTATCTTACTGGTACTGCATGTCCAGGTGAGGGCGGAATCCCCAAGCCTAATCCCAGCTTCTGATTGGCCGTCCTTGGCTTCCAATAACTATGGGGCTGTGCTGTGGGAATAGGCCGGTAGTGTCAGATTAGTGGCCGTTCCCCAATCCTATTGAGGTTTACCGTCTCTGTCCAGATCTGGTCACAAATAGAAAAGAGCTGCGCAAAGCCCAACGTCAGACGACCTGCACGGAGTTCTGGGACGTCTGAGGTGTGTATTTCCCAAGTTGTAATGTTTTGATGTATGGTTTTGGTTTATGTGGAATAGCTAAACTTCTCTGATCTCTCTAAAATGGATTTATGACTCACTTAGGCATTGTTGTTAATTGCTAATGGGAAGTGTAGATTTCTAGGTTGTTCTTTGAAGTTGTAACATAAGTACTCCTCTTAATTTTGTTGATTATCACTGGAATATTGTTTTAAGATTGCGAAGCTCCTAAAGCTTTTGTATACCTGATGCTAATGAGCTCTAAATTGAACTTCAAGCTAGGGCTGCACAATACATGATACATTGTGCAGCCATAGTTAGTCTTCCCTTTGCATAACTTGCAGGCTAGGTTACTCACGGTACATTAGGCTTTAATGTAAATTTTATCAGGGTTGGTTGAGGTTACAGCATCTGTTGGTTGAGGTCCTCCTGTTTCTGTGTTTATCAGGGACATTGGTTTGCAGGCCCGTGGGCTTTTTGCACCAAACCTAATGCAAACAGACAGTCTGTGCCTGATCTGCAGGCAGTTCTGTTGGTTTATTTCTAATGAATAAAGTCAGGAGGAGCTATATTAGGATTTTGCGTCAGTTGCTAAGGTAGAGGGAAGTTAATATGAAAACATGCCTCCAATGAGAGCTTCTGAAAAACCTTCTATTTGTTTCCTGTCAAATGTGCGACATTTCTGTCTTAGCATAATAGAGTGGCGTTGAGAGCCTTTATTAATTACTCTTTTTTTGTTTGTTTTGGGTTGATTAAAAAACCACTCCACCCAAAATAATTACCCCTAATTGTGTGTTAGAAATATGTAAAAAATATATATATATATATTGTTAAATAATGTATGTATATATAGGGGTGTGCAACGCGATTGCTGTTTCTTAACTGTATTTGTATTTGTTAAATGGGGAAAATTATTCATATTCGTTTTAAGCTCTAATCTACGCTGTAATCTACTGCTATTTTTTTAAGTGTTTGTCAGAGTGCGTTATAAAAAAAAAAACATTATTTGTACCTTTCCGAATA
>JBBKCR010140000.1:0-21082 GCA_037577295.1 Ladigesia roloffi | reverse complement strand
TGTGTGTTTATGGCTGTGCTTGAGAGAAACCATCGACCGGAAACAAATTCCCTGTATATGCACACACATATACTTGGTCAAATAAAGCGATTCTGATTCTGATTCTGATTCTGATTCTGATAAATGTAAAGTGTCAGTTTAGTGTAAAATGTAAATTCTTGTGTGCTTCATTATTTCACACCAAATGAAGGACACATTTTAATACACTGAGAAAACCACAACATTTAAATTTAGACATCCATAACACACTCCCATAACTATTAATATAAACCATTTCTGATATTTACCTCAACTTGAAGCAGGACTTAAACTTAATTGTGATTTAAGAAACACTTTTCTGTGGGCTCATTACAGTGGAAGAGACCACATCTCCTTTTCCTGCAAACAGGTACCTTTTCGTGGATTACTGGACATCTGTTTTTCAACTTTGCTCTCTGTGTTCACAACCCCCTCAGACTCCAGGCAGAGTTTATTAGCACATGGCACTTGTGTTCACTTTGTCTTTTGTCTTGTGATGTGTCCATATCATTGATCCTTGCTGCTTGCTTTGTGGCGCAGATGTCCCCTGATTGTCCACTGCACACTTGAGCTGTAACACATCTGAATCTTGTCAGCGAGCCCCCTTAGCTTGCTCTTTGTCTCTCAAAGTCCAGAGAACTCCAGGTTTTCTGATAGATTTCAAGACTCTGGCCCTCCACCAACAGAGCCCCTTAATCAATATAAATCCTCTCCCTTTAAGCTGTTTGACTTAAATTTTTAAACAGTGTCACCAAAGTTATCCAGTATTTTTATCCCCTCTCAAATCTGCAGTAGAACACATTCAGGTGATCAGCAAGGCCCACATTAGCCTGAGCAGTAGAGGATAGTCTCTTGTAGCTGGAGATCTCCTGAAGCCCGGTCCACAGTGCTACAGAATTAGCTGAAAATGTTTTTTCAATCTTTCCAAGTAGCACTTCTTAGCACCTCTGATTTCTTAAGGCAGTGTGTTTCTGTGTGATTTGGACAGTGTCCTGTCTCCTTTATTGTATTCATCCTCCTTTGTCTGTCGTAGTTGGCTCAGTTTAGCTGTGAACCATGGTTAATTGTTGTTGAATATGTGGAAATTCTTTATTGGCACACAAACTCCTTCACAACAGTCAAAACAGTCCTGTAGCTCCCCCTTTGCATCATTTGTCCATTTCTTCTCTGTTCTGACTGCAGGCTTTGCAGATTTTAATTTTTGTTTGTAAGAGGAAATTAGATTAATCAGGCAATGATCAGAGTGACCAAGAGCTGCACGGCGGACTGAGTGGTATGCCCCTTTAAGAACTGTGTAGCAGTGATCCAGTATGTTATTGTTTCTGGTGGCACATTTAATATGCTGTTCGAATTTTGGAATTTCATGGTTTATTTTAGCTCTGTTAAAATCTCCCATAACAATAAGAACTGAGTCTGGAAATTTGTGTTCTGAAGCGTTTATGTTGCATTTTGTAATTTTTGTTTTCATTTCACAGGGCAAGATGTCAGTGGTGTATTGGAGAGTGCAGCAGTCGATACCAGCATTCTTGAGCAATATCTGAGCAATGACATTGACTGCACTTTGTGAGTTTTTTGTTTCTTCCAGTTTTTAACAACAGTGTCGACTCCCACATGAAAAATTAATTTAACATCCTACTGCATAATACTTTTACATACACAGTGTCTGTTCAGATCTAGGTGAGACAGTAATAGTAGATCATTGTTGAACATGACTATCTTTTTTGGATTATTGACTGGCTTGAAAGTTTTCTCCTGGTAGAGAAGTCACAAAATGCAGAAATTCCTTAAAAAACCATGGGCTGTCTGTATAATTTTTGCAGAATTGTTTTTATTTTATATTCTGTATATTGTATATATTGTTTGATGTTTTAGCTTGAACATTTAACATTATTTTTGTAGCATGTTACCTGAATCACCTCCAGATTCAGCTTCTGAACCTTGTTCTCCTCCCCAGATTTCAGGTAATGTAAATTTGTTTTTGTTTATTTTGGCATTGATGACACAAAGACAACTATTTTATAGCCATAGATACTGTATACAGTATATAGTATACAGTACATAATTCCTGAATAACTTTCATTTCGTAAAACTTTGTAAAGAGCACAATTATGATTATAAATTAAGCACAAAAATAAATATTTCCCCTCAGTATTATACAAACAAACAAAAAAAATACTGCACTCCTCAAGATGTCTGTCTTTGCATTAACAACTTGAAATCACATCCTTACCATTCTCCTGCAGCACTCTTGTTTTCATTTTATTAGCATTTTGTCTCAGAACAAAGACAACACTACCTTTTCACACATGTAGCATTACGGAGCAGCACAAGAGGGTAGATGGGTCACGCACTTTGATCTAACAATGCTGTACACAGTTGTAAGCTGCCAGGCGACTTACAACTCTTACACTCCCTAGCTAGACCACCTATCTAGGTAATGCTGCACTGGCACCCAAGAGGTCAGATAAGAGATCAAGGAATATAAAGTGGAGAGATTCCATCTTTAAGCAACTGAAATTATTTCAGTATAAGTAAGTAAATAATCCTGTCCTTTTGCATTTTGATTAGAAGAAACGTTTTACTTTGAATTGTACATTGTACACCATTCAAACATTTTAATCAATAAGTGAAATTAAAATAATTGAATTGACTAACACAGTTAAAGTCAACCTAATTAAATGTAATTTATCAACATATTGACTGATTATTGATTGGGTTAATCAATGGTGTGTATTAGGGGTGGAGACAAATACAAATACGGTTCTCAGATTGGCACAAATAACGTGTTTTTTATGAATACCGTATTCAGACAAATACTTAAAAAAATATTTGTATTTGGGACACACACGGGTGCAGAATTCATGGATGCACGCTGCTTCACTTGTTGAATAAGTTTAAATGCAGAGGAGGAATTTCGTGCTGCGTGCCATGGAGTGTTCACGTTTGACCGATTGATCATTTTAAACACTTTTTTCACTTTTAGATATTTAGATATTTTATCAAACATCACTTGATCATTTTACCCATTAGACAGCTGATAGACTTTTAGGCATGATCACTGTGTTCTCAGGGATAGAAGTCACTCATCCCTCTGCATACTTCAGTGACTCTCTCTGACTCTGCTTACACAATTCGCTTCTTCAATTCTGTCAAATGTGAAGTTTGGTCCTCACAGGTCTGATGTTTCATGTGTTGACGACTGTCCTACATCTGGTGAAAAGCCTGGACCCTGCCAACTTTGGCTTCAATTGACCACCCTTATCCGGCAAAGGCCTGGGCAGTGCCCAGGACCATCACTACAACCTTTAGGGCACTATTGGAGTGGAGTGTGGAGGGTTTACCTAACTTGGAGGTGACTCATTGATAGTAAACCACACCTTCAGCAACATCCAGTGCTCTGAAATATAAATTAACTACCTTAAAAGCCAAACATAAGTCTTAACCTTTCTGTCAGAGAACTAGCCTGACAAACAACCCAGCGTCAAAACACCTGTTTGTTGCATGTGTTGTTTCCTCTTCCTTCCTCTGTGTCCTTAATTCTTTCTCCAAATATTAAGCCATATTGTGTGGTCTATCTCCTTTTCTTCTGATCTTCTATTCTCAGGCCTTAGCGACGGCTACCCTGATAATCGTCACAACACACCAGCAAACATGCGATTGATTGGAAGTCCCAACCCCCCCCACTAATAAGTGTGTTGTGTTAACTCCTACGGTCACTACCTGTGGTCCTTCCTGTACCACCAGATCCTTTGTTCTTTGTTTGATTTGTTTTATTAATTAACTCATTGACTGCCAGCCATTTTCAAATTAGGGAACTCCTATTTGCCAGAGTTTTTGAGCATTTTTACTCATTTTTGAAGAGCCACAGAAAATTGTGTGTTATGATCATATAAACCCTGAACCAACCAAAACAAAGAATAGACGCTCTTCTTTCATCCTCCAAAAAATGTTGTTTCTACCCTTTTCCGTTCTCTAGCAATCAGCTGTAGAAGAGAGGTGGGTTTCACCAAAAACGCTTGTTTTGACCAAAGAAAGTGAGAAAACAAGCTTTTTGTGAGAGACATTTCAAGCAGAACAGTGTCTTTGACACCATTATTTTTTGCTTTGTGACCCCTCTAACACATAAAATACTTGTTCCCTTCTATAAAACAGTAGAAACAACACCGAGAAATGTTTTTTTTTGTCAAAACATTAATTTACTTACAAATATACATCTACGTACATGGTGCATGGGACAAATTGGCGTGTATTTCGCATGGACTGATGGTGAGGATTAGCGTGGTCCGGTGTCTAGGAACTAAGGAACAAATCAAGCGATCAAAGCAAAAAAAAAAAAACTTTTAGCTCTATCGTGCTCTCCATGAGCATCTGGGGATGAGGCTCTGCTGCTGGATTTGCTCGATCCAGACGGCAACCACTCATTTGACGTCTGCGACACATCGAGTACTTTCAGCTCGGCGCCATTGCTAGCTTCTTTGTTAGCTTCTACTCCCATCTTCCATCCTAATTTGCACTACTGCCACCGGCAGGTCAGTTTTGTCATTACATCCTATGTATGCAAGCCTAATATTTACTGAACAAGGTGCCCAAGAAACCCACACAGTTGAAAAACGTAATTGATTGCGTCAATGGCAGTCAATGAGTTAAACAAACCCAAGGTGCAGTCTCAAACTGCCAGTCGTCACTGCCTCCCCTGAGTGAAAATCTATGGTGCATTCCCGGAACCACTGCTTGAAAGCCTCTACTATCCAAATGGCTGACAAGAAAAGCCTTCTTAACCAGATGGAACAAGATATTGCCAAGTTCATGGCAAATCAAACCCAGGACAAGCATGGGAACAAATAAGTCCAAAGACAATGAGAAGCACAACAAGAGCTCAAAGGAAAGGATTGCTGCCTTAAAGTTCGGTAGAATCACTTGTGAGAAGCCCAGAAGCAAGCCCTACACACAGCTGACAAATTCACACTCTACAAACAGCAACTTCATGCTGCTGAATGCCAACATCAGTCAGATATGGAGGAGCTGAACACATTAAAACAGGTACTCAGAAGTTCAGATGAGAGAAGGCAAGAATTTAGAGCATTTTGACACCTCCCCCCACAGTACCAACTCACCAGAGACAATTCTGTGGTTCCCCAGGAAACACGCCACCTTATAGGAAACCACAAATCTCCGTACCTAGACCTGTGGAACAGGAAACAAAACAGAGCTGCCTAAAGCCAGCTTGACTGCAACATGTCACAATGAAATGAAATATTAACACTATCATCTCAAATAGTGCCAGAGGCCAAGACATTCACACCTACCTCCAAGATATTGACTTTCACCTTCAAAAACTGAACAATGTAGCCCCACAGGATTGGGCCTATTTTAATCTAGTTTCCCTCAAATGCAGAAGTCTGTAGTTTCCAGGATCAACAGACAGACAGAGAGAAAGGTGACATAAAGCTGCTGCGTGAAGACTTGACATGGGAATCTGAAGAAGGTTTAATCACAGCACCCAATGTAATACATGAAAAACATGAGCCCCCTCAAGCCTACTACAGCAGCTTGCGAAGGGTTTATTTCAGATCACAGAATGAGCCCACAATGGAAGAAGACTCTGAAACCTTCACCCAGCGCTAAGCCACTACTTAGGTCTCATGACCTGCCACCACACTATAACCCGCCAGCAGCTACAAGACTTAGGAATCAGGGCTTACAGCAAACAAAGAGCCTCTGCAAAAGAAACCCCTGAAGCCACCACCATACTAAGCACTCCAGCAGAACAACTACCTTGATTCGGGTCCAGATCCAGCCAAGATTTGACCAGATCCAGGCAACCAACCAGAGCACCTGGATAAAAGAAGGCCCCTCTCAGGACAGAATTGGACAAGACCACCCAGGAACCGCCGCTCAAGGCCAGGTCCTTCACTCCAGATACTCCTTCAATCATCAGAAAGAGGAAGCTGGAGGCTGTAGGTTGGCTCAACCAACCTACAGCCATAGTATCCCAAACTCTCAATCATATTTCTCTAAATTAAATTTCTCTACATTAAAATGTGGATACTTGCCACATTTCTACTGTGTACCAAGTTGTCAAAATGCAGAAGCATTGTAATTTCTATGTCCTGTGCCTGTGATCCTTTCTTGTATAGGTCAGCTGGAAAATGACTGAGTCACAATACAGACGAATTTGGGGATATATAGGATCAAATATTCTAATCCATGCAAAGAAACAAAAACTAGATTCAAGATGCTTTATTTGTCTAACATGAAGAATGCCAGGATGGAACCAATTTTGAACAGAACAAGGCCCTCCTGTTTGAACAAGGGTCTGTCAGTGCAGATGAGGAAACTTTGTCATTTAGAGAGACTCTATATTAGAGTGACCTAATATCACACACACCATCACACACACCCAGCCCCCCCACATTGCTGCATTCCTCTCACACACACACAAAATACATTAAGTGGTAAATGTGTTTTTTGATACGCTATCCGGTATTAGTTAAGTTTTATTTTACTTTATTATTTATTTTAATCATTCTAAAATGTAAAATCCTACACAGAGTAAAGATTCCCACTGGAACCAACACTCTCATACACATACAAGGTATGGTCCCAAGATGAGATGCTGACTGAAGAAGGGTGAGGACTTAATGGTCTAGGTTCAGATGCAGAGAAATCTGTTAAAAGCTGGAGAAATCAGAGACATCACTTTCTGCATCAGGTGGTCCTACAGGAGGGATCTGGTCTCCGACCAGTGATCTCTTTTTGCCAGCTTATTCTGGAAAGTGGTTTGTGGCTTGTTTGTCTGTCATCCAGCTACCATCCCCAGTCCAGTGGCCAGATGGAACAGACCAACCAGCATCTGGAGAAGTCCCTTTAATGTCTTGGCTATACCCATTCTGGGCAGAGTACACATTTACACTTTCTGGCACGAATCCCTTTTCCATCTGAATGCTAGTTTGGGTATGCTCTGCCCCTCTTTCCTGAACAAAGCACTTTGTTCAGCACTCCTGTGAGGTGTGCTGGAAAGTGCGACAAGCTCTACACAGAACTTGTGGAGTGGTCAAGCTACTGGCTTCCACTGACCCCCACCTTTTGCATTAACCCCACTTTCCATGTCTCCTGCTTTGAAACAGTCCTGTGTAGCCAACAGTGTTGGGAAGGTACCTTAAAAAAGTAATTAGTTATAGTTACTAGTTACTTCTCACAAATAGTAACTGTGTTAGGAACTGAGTCAAATCATTATAAAAGTAACTAATTAACAGGCAAAGAAATCATTGCCTTATTTTAATCTCACTTAGTATAACTATAAAATAAATATAAAACATTGTACACTAATCACCGACTCAGAGAGACGCTTTTCCCTGGGCATAAGCTGCACGTCACATAATAATTTTAGCCTTTCACCTCAGCGAGGGAAAAGTAGCACTTAAACTTCCAGTTTGCAAAAGCTACCTTTGACTGACCGTGTGTGTGTGTGACCACCCACACTATTCTGCCTCTGATTGGCTAACCATGGAAATGTACTCAATCTAAGACAATCATCAATCATTCTCAGTTACACCACTGGTTTTGTGTCCTGCTCACACAGTGGAATTATGCCATTCCTATTTTCTCAGTCCAAAAACCTGTTATTCAAACACTGGAAATGGATAGTTACAAGCCTTTTACGCTTATATTCAAAATATCAGCTCAAAAGAGTAAAACATGAGTTTATAATACAGGTTTCAGTTCAAGTAGTGCCACCTGAGATGCTATCTTGAATCCAGACATTCTTATTTTCAAAATAGAATTACAAATAAACAAACCGCTAAAGCCCATTTTTTCCCCTTACTATGCCTCATATACCAGTTCAAATCATGTGCCACTGAAGGAAGCTAGTTCGGAGAACCGATTTGCCCAGTAAAACCATTTCAAGTCACAGGTCCCCAAGATAAACTACACAAATCTCGACAAAACTCGCTCCAATCTCACATAAACATCTCCAAACCAACTCGAAAGCAATCTCATAATATCCAGCCAGCAATAAAATACTTCATCTTAGTGTAAATAAACAATTTTCCTCCTTTTTTTGCCATCTCGAGCGTCCTCCCGAGCGCCTCTGCCGCTTCGTCCAGCGCATCTTGAATGTTCTCCTGGAAAATCTTCTGGCCAAATATCACCATCAAATGTCTTCAAATGTCCTCAACTATACTGGAACTGGTCTTCTGTGTCCATTTTGCTTTGTTTCAACATAAAAAAATCAATCTGAAGATGCACCCCCCCCCCCTCCCACCAGCTCGCTCCTTTTCGGAAATGAAGCGGAATGTATTCGCGGGTAAAACCAGCTTCCCCAGCTAAACCA
The DNA here is from genome assembly GCA_037577295.1 of Ladigesia roloffi. NCBI lineage: Eukaryota > Metazoa > Chordata > Actinopteri > Characiformes > Alestidae > Ladigesia > Ladigesia roloffi. The sequence goes on along the minus strand of JBBKCR010140000.1, from coordinate 12,729 downwards.
ACTAGACGAAGCCTACCAGACGAAACTTTATTTTACTGGCTTTCATTCAGCATATGTGACTAGACCCTGTGATGTGAGAGGACATTACATTTGTCCATCAAAGCAGACTGACCCAAGTTCGTCTCTGGGAAGGTGAGGCTAGTATCTGAGGAATTATATGTTCTAGAGACGCGAGGGAGGGCTCAAAATAAAGCTTAGAACTGTACCTTTAAATTGGTCTATATTAGACTGGCATGAGAATTCTCCAATCAGGTTAAAACTGGGTATTTTTTGCTCAGGGATGACGGCGGCACCAGTAGGTGGCGCTGAAAAGTGCTGAAACGTGACAGGTTAAATAAATTGTGTTTATAGTTTGATTGTTTATGATGCTTTTGCAGACACCATCAAAGCTTGTATTTATTGTTATTAAATTATTTTTTTAAATCTCATGCTTCTTGTGGTCACAGATTTTATTTTGCAAGTCTGTTTGCATTTTCAAGGATTTTACAGATATTTTACAGATATGGTCCTTCTTGGCATTGTCACATTGTTCTTCTTGTCCCCCAGAAACGATTGTTTCACTTTCTTTCTTGTTTATTGTAAGCAGAACACAAACAGGCTCAAAGGCCTTACAGAGATATATGCTGTTCAAAGTAAATCAAAGCACAAAGTCACTGCTATGGCTCACAAAAGTGTAACTGCAATGGTGGACTGACCCCTACTGTCGGTCAAAATAATCTTTTCAACGTAAAAGTCCCCATAAGCAAAACTAAAAAAATGATGGTCTCTAGCGGCCACCCACTGTCACATTACCCAACCGTAATGGGCAGCTTGTTTAAATTCGTCAAGTGTTTGTTTTCTATGATTTGCCTTTGATGACCTCTTTGAATTTCATTAATAGCTTTCTATCAGGCTCCCTATCTCTTATGTCCAGTCTCTAAAATTAGTTCCAGGTCATATTTTGGAGCCCAGATAGTTTGATAATTTGCTTAGCCTCACTCTAATCTTGCACATTAGAATTAAAAATATTCTGTTGCTGTGGAATAAAACTGTTGGAAAACTGCTTGAGCAAGAAACTGGATTGATGTCAGTCAATCATTCATATAATTGTATTCAGTTTTAGTCTTGTGGATATCCCTACTGACAGTAATTCTTTGTTGTTCATGACCTGAGTAGATGCTCCAAGTCAGGTCAATTTTAGTTTTCTTATACTTGTAACATTGATATGTTTTTTTCAACCCTGATCAGCTTCTCATAATTGCTAAACATTACAGTGATTAACATGTTAGCACTCAGGCAGCCATCTTGGATACTGCATTACCATTTATTAAGCTCAACAATGCCATCATACAGAGCTAAAAACAAAATCTAGAAGTATATAGAAATCAGCAATCCTTATTGTCCAGTTCCAAGGAAATCAATGGCCACATGTCTTGTGAAGTTATGTTCAAAATTCAGGCTCCCAAGAATAAAAAAGGAGTGAATAATAACGCTTTTAGTGAAATGGGACAAGTCAAGCCTCCATCTATTTTTTTAGCAATCCAAATTTTAAATAAACTTATAACTAAATAACTGCTATAACAGGCCTCTCATTGTGTTTGAAGAGCCACTTCGATTCGGCATTGGTGCGTCTCCTGGACTTATAAATCCACATGCTCGCCTCTGAACTCAGATCCATGTGTTGCGTATTCATACAGCCCAGACCACGGGCTCGTTTGAATCCTAACCACCTACGCTATTGGTTTCTGCTATAAGATTAGACAGAAAACATCTTAAAAAGCCTGCCCAGTTCTGAAATAAGGTTCTTTGGACAGATTAATCTAAGATCAACTTACTGACATGAAGCGAAATATATAAAGAATGGTTTCCAGAGTTCAGGGAGTGCAGGACTGAGGTACAGGCTGGGAGTCCGGTAAGGTGGAACCTAGTGGCTGGGCATCCAGTGAGGCTGGGCCAGGCAGATGGACCACTGGCTGCTTTGAAACAGGGGTATAGGATCTGGAGGCATGTGTACTGGCTGCTTGGGACCTGGAGGCTTGGCTGCTGGCTGGCTGGCGGTTTTGGACATTTCCAGAATGCATAGATTGTGATTACACTCTGCCCAAGACCGGACACATCAGCGGCAGACCCACCTCAGTGTTTACCATGTTGAAGAGATTGGTTGCCTGCGGTGCTGAAATATCGTCATTAAAAGTCAGCTATAGAACCAAAACACTTTTACTTAAACATTCTGATATGGCTGCTTATATACAAGTGTGGTACATCACTGTTTTTTTGCCAAGGTAAAGCCAAACTTGACACCACTGATGCAGCAGTAAACAGCCGTGATGGCAGCAGTAAATTTGTTTTAATGTTCACAAACCAAGAGGAATAAAAAACTGTGACAAACCCTGTTCTTGGTTTAGTGATTTTATGTTTACTGCAAGGCGTGAGATAACATGGAATAAGAGTGGAATAAATGGAGTAGGAGGTACTGGTAAAATTAAGGCAAGTATACACTTTATAATGATAGAACAATAAAGCATAAGAACCCAATATTTTGAAACTATACAGTATGTCGTGTGGTTAACATTGAATGTGTAGGAATCTGTATCTGGACACAATTTTGGTTCCTGAAGAAATGACAGTTCTTATTAGTTAATATAATAACAATAATGACAATATACATTATTGTGCAAAAGTTTTTAGCCACCCCTAATTTCTTTGTTTTTCCTTGAATCACATTGTTGCTGCAAAATTGCTATTTTTCCTGTCAAACTGTTGTATATTTAGCATACTAGGTAGATTATGTGAAAGAAATGGGAACAAATATTTTACTCAGACAGGCTGCATAGTGCCTAAATTTATAAGTTGCCTATATGCAACCACAAAGCACTATGCACCACCAGCATACTAATCGTCAGCCTCATCAGCTGGTCCATGTCTTAGGTTATATGGTATTGTGCTTGAATGATTCATCCTTAGGTCACGGAATGGCATGACAAACAATACATCCCTCTGATACTGGACAAGTACAATGACTGGACTTGAAATGAAAGCATTTAAGAGGCCTTCAGGAAGCCTCGAGAATTATTCCTCAAGACAACATTAAAAAATGCAAGAATGTCTGGCTTTTTGGAAGCAACATATGAAGAAATGAGGGGTGGCTCAAGATTTTTGCACAAAACTGTATACAAAATTAATGATCATAATATATAAAAATAATATACTCATAATAATTACAACATCAGTAATCATTCTGCTGTTCAATTCTTCTTTAGATATCTGCTTAACTACTAACTGGTCCACTGAGCAGATCAGGGATGAAACTATTGTCCCAGCAGAACGGCTTATTGCTGCTTCATCATGCCATTTTAAAGGAGAACTACAGGAGAACTTTGGAGCACCTAGTCAACACCATCATGGTACAGCCATGAACAATGTAAAGACCAGCTCACCTACATTAACTCAGGATATACATGACTCTGCTATACAATTTATTAGCCCAACTGAGGGCTATGTTGAAGCAAGCATGTCACCTGCACCACCACTGCACAAGGCAACACCAGACATGCAACATTCTGCCAAAGTTGCTGTAGAAGCCAGCCCCTGCACTTCTTCCCCATGCCTCTTGCCTCATGCATCATGCCAGCATCTATACACAGCCACCAAACCTGGCCTTAACAGAGAGTGAGAAATGTTTCTCTTCAGCTTGTGTAGTGGTTTGAATCCTGTTGTGTCTAGTGCTGAATAATATCCTAATTTTTGCCACTTGCTTTCAAAGGCAAATTACACATGAAAGGAAGAAAAGAAGGCTCTCAGACTCCTTTGAAGGGAACATATGCCAATGTTGGTGCGGAAATGCATACTGGAACAGGTCTTCACTTGGTGAGTAGGCATTACCAGATCCCAGGGTCTTTACATTTTTCAGTTTCTTTGGGTGCTTTCACATATGTGGTTCGTTTCATTTGGTCCAGACCAAGGGCAAAAATGATACATTGTAGAATATTTTTACAGTTTTGGGTCCTTTTCACAAAACACTTGAGATCTCTGGTCCAGACCAGTTGAAACTAACCAAAATGCATCACGTGACAAAATCTACATCACTCGTTGGCCAGATTTGCCATTGAATGTATTTCCTAAACTGCTTTTTGATTGGTCAGAATGAACATGCAGCTATCCTGCAATTGGATACTGCTAGTGAAGTTTCTTTGTCTTAACCCTGCACTATTACACCCCCTTTCCCTGAGCAGTTTGCTAAATAAGAGTTTTTAAGAGTTTTTGAAAGTTTGGACCCAATATTATCATGAGACCAATTTTCAATGAGGCTTCACATCTTCACAGCTCCAGATTTGTACACGAGCTCTATGGGGTTATGCTGCTAAAGAGCTAACTGTAAACAAATACGTCTCCTCATCCCATAATAGACATTGCAGCTAACTACGACAGCTAGAATAATGAAAAAGGTGCAGTACTTTTTGCAGTTGGGTCTGTTCTAGTCTGGATCGTGTTCTCACCACAAACAACCGAACCAGGGTTCGTTCAAGGAGGTCTCTGTACGCATTTTTGGTCCACTTATGTTGTGGACTCGGGTGCGATTGTTGCATTCACAAATGCCCAAATCTGGGCACATGAACCGCACCAAATGGCAATCATAGTGCAATTCTAAGGGTGCTTTCACACATGCCTCATTTAATTAGTTTTAATTAAACGAGGCATGTGTGAAAGCACCCCTCGTATCAGAGAATGAAGCAAATTGTTTTCAAGGTATTTGAATTTTTCCTTTGTGTCCTTTTTTTTGTAGTAAATCCTGAGGATGCGGCATGTGATAGGGCATGTAATGATGGTGATGCCCATGGGGCAAGTCCTGTGATGGGGACATATCAGTTACTGACATGGGACCGGTATCAACCCAACCAGTGGGGAACCCTCTACAACAGTGATTGTCAAAAACTGTACGTTTTTACAGATACATTAATGATACATCAGTTAAATGTGTGATACATTCTCTCCTACACCACCACACAATGATAGTATTTATATTGGTTATGTTTATGTGCAATTCTAACACATAATTCAACAATTCAACAATTTCTTCAGTATGTTGCCCCCTTTATTACTACTAGTAGATATATAATAATGTTCTGCATAATACTCTCAATTGTTATTTTCACGGTGTTATACTTCTCTCACAGTAAATTTGACAAGATTTCAAGACACAGTAATTGCAAAGTAATCATGTATAACATAACTTTGTGGAGTGTTGAAATGTTGAAATTACTAACATAACACTGATAAAAAAATTGAGGTCGCTTCCTAACAGTGGCTAGAAAATTAATAGAAAATGTATGCCTAGGGAGAAGAATGTTCTAAAAAATTTGAGTAATAACTGGTGATTTCATTGAAATACATATATTTGTGCTATATAGCCCACTCCCAGGTTACCATGTGGACACTGATAAAGGATTCAGCTACTCAACCGCTGATGAAGCCTTTGTGTGCCAGAAGAAGAACCACTTCCAAGTCACAGTCCACATTGGGATGGTCGGAGACCCTAAATATGTGCAGACTCCCAAAGGTCCTATGAATATAGAAAGCTTCCATCTGAATGTCTTTGGAGTAAAGGTTAGTATATAATACATAAAAACCTAATTGTTCTAATGTCTGCAAGTTCTGTCTTCGACATTTTCACTTGTTTTTCAGCTTGAAACTCAGAATCACCAAATCACCATAGAGCAGTCACAGTCTGACCGCAGTAAGAAACCTTTCTTGCCAATTCGGTGAGTTCCTTTTAAGACGTCTTCAACCAACCTGAATTATAAAGTAATACAGGATCTTTCTGTTATTTACTATTCATATAATTCACCACACATGTACACTGGACATGTTTTATTGGAGTGTCATATAACTGTGTTTCCAAGCTTCTTATCTAAAATTAGTTTTCTAGCGCTAATATTTAGTTTGATCTGACATATTGTTATTTACTATTCATATAATTCACCACACATGTACACTGGACATGTTTTATTGGAGTGTCATATAACTGTGTTTCCAAGCTTCTTATCTAAAATTAGTTTTCTAGCGCTAATATTTAGTTTGATCTGACATATTTTTCAGAGTAAATTTACCAGGAAACAAAATTACCAAGGTTACCCTTGGCCGATTGCACTTCAGTGAGACAACTGCCAATAACATGAGAAAGAAAGGCAAGCCTAACCCTGATCAGAGGTGAGTAACACATTCACTCCCAGAAACATTAAAAAAACCCACCAACATGATTTAAAAACATAGGACCAAATGCTTCAGTTAACATATTGGAAAGCAGGGGTTTAGGATGTTTTTTGCAGGCTTAACTGACTGACATTTTCATCTCTCATTATATTCAGGGCTTCATAAACTTTAGTAATCTATGAACAGTACAATAAACAAGTCATTTATTTAACTATATTGCTTCCTGTTTCTCAGGTATTTTCTCATGGTTGTTGGGCTTTATGCAACTGTCAAAGGAAAAAGTTACCTTCTAATTGCAAATATATCTGAGAGAATCATTGTGAGGGTAAGTCTGCATTATACACATGAGTTATTAGTGCAGAGATGAAGACTAACTAAAATGTACACTATAAATATGCCCCGTAAACTAACTCTAGAGAGGGAAAGGGATCCAGACCACAATGGGAACTCCAGGCTGGGGGTTTTATTAAACTCAAAACAAGAATGCAACTCAAACTGGCTCGAGGGCCGCCAAAACCCTGAGACACGAAACAGGATTCAAAAGGGTGGGGTGAGGGGAAGTGAGGCGATGGCCACATAAGGTCTCACACAAATGACTAGACTTAAATACACATACTAACAAGATGTAAACAAGGAACAGGTGAAACCAATAAGCAACACGTGACACAAAACCAACAGGACACAATGTCAACATAAGATAACAGATAAACCCAGAACCAAAACACAGTGCACAAACTCAAAAACGGTGGCTAATAGCAACCACTGTCACAGTACCCCCCATCAAGGACGCCACTCCGGGGCGGCACACATAACCCAACCAACACAAACCCCACAAAACCCACCAAAGTCCACCCCCCCCCAGCCAAAAAAAAACAACACGGGCGGGCGGGCAGGGGACGGCGGGGGCAACGGCAAAGCTCCCGCGCCTCTTGCGTCTCCACCTCATTGTCCCTGAGGTCCGAGCTGGTTCCCCCCAGCCCGGGTGACGCATGCATGGGCTGCAGGACTTTGCCCTCTGCCCGTAGTCTGGGTCCCCTCCACGAGGACCCCACTGAGCCACCACCCCCACGAGGACCACACTGTGCCACCACCCTCTGGCAGGCCCTCTGCCGGCAGGGTGCCCCCAGTCCATACGTCCAGGCATTCTGGTACACGCCTAGGTGCACACCCTATACGGGCAGAGTGACAGCCCCCCTTTGGAGGCTGGCGGGGACTCTCCTCTTTTCCCACATGGCTGGAGCTGAACCTGCTGGTGCACAACCGGCTGAAGCGGGTCCAGCTGGAGTGGGTCTGGCTGGAGCAGGGCGCGCTGGCTCAGGGTGCAGTGCCAGCTGGTACAGGACCGGCAGGTGCAGAACTGGTTGGGGCAGGTCCGGCTGGTGTTGGACTGGCAGGAGCTGGACTGGCTGGAACAGGGCCTGTTGGAGCTGGGTCATCTGGAGCTGGACTGACTGGAACCCCTGCAATACCCCCCAGAGACCCCAGGAACCAAACCACAGCCGGAAAACAAAATAAAACTGAACCCTCCGCATTCAGTTTTATTTTGTTTTCCGGCTGTGTGGGCACCGGGCTCACGGGTACCAGGCTCGCGGGTACTGGGCTCACGAGTACTGGGCTCACAGGAACTGGGCTCATGGGTACTGGGCTCACGGGTACTGGGTTCACCGGGATGGGGCCTACAGGGATGGGGCCTACATGGATCGGGCTTACGGGAACCGAACACGCTGGACCTAATCTCGTCCTACCTGAGTCCTCCCTGCCTGAATCTCCCCTAACTGGGCTTCCTGTGTCTAAGCCTCCAGTGTCTAAGCCTCCCGTGTCTAAGCCTCCCATGTCTAAACCTCCACTTAACAACCCCCCTCTCTCTGGACCTTCTAATGCTGGCCTTTCCCTAGCCAAAACCAAACTAAAACCGGCTGGGTCCTTACCTGGGGCCGTTGTTTCAGGGAGGAGCACGGCAGGGGCCTTTTGTGGCTGTAGGCACTCCAGGCTCTCCTTTGCTGCCTGGATGTCAAGCTCCAGTTCCGCCACAAGGCCTGGCATGGCCTCCCTGTAAGGCTGAAGCTGTTTCAGCGTCCCCAGCGCCACCTTAATACGGAGCTCCAGCTCTGCTATGAGCGCTTGGGTCTCCAGCTTCAGCTCATGATCACCGCACCTCCTGTCTGGCGCGGATTCCTTCCTCTCCCATGGAGATGCAGGAGCGTGCTCCCGCTGATCCGTCTCAGGGGTGATCGTGTCCTATGTCAGTCGCGGCGCCACCTTGGTTAGCCGCAGCACTTCGACCACGCTGTGCTGTTTGTTGGTGGTGGTTGGAACGAAGAAAGGGGAGGCCCCTCTCACTCTGTCTTGCCTCCGTCCTCTGTGGGGTTGAGAGAGGTACCGATCCTCCAGTGGGTGCCTGTCCTCCGACTCCACTGGGAGCTCCTCCCAACGCAGCTCCCACGGCTTGCCTTCTCTGCGGAAAAAGTAGGGCTCCTCTATGGCGTCACCTTCTCTCCATGCCTCCCACCAGACGGAGGAGTCCTCACACAGAGCGGGACCTCCATCTTCGTGATCTTTGTCGAAGTCCGTGAGAGCATATTCTGCAGCCCAGATGTTAAGTATCGCGTTCCACTCGTGGACATCCGCTGCCTCATATGAGACGGGTTTTGGTGGATGTGGCCATCTGTTACGGGGCAGGCCGTGAGCCTTGCCCTGTAAACTACCTCTAGAGAGGGAAAGGGATCCAGACCACAGACTACTCAAACTGGCTCAAGGGCCATCAAAACCATACAAAAACACTGAGACACGAAGCAGGATACAAAAGGGAGTAAAGTGGGGTGAGGGGAAGTGAGGCGATGGCCACATAAGGTCTCACACAAATGATTAGACTTAAATACACATACTAACAAGATGTAAACAAAGAACAGGTGAAACCAATAAGCACATGTGACACAAAACCAACAGCACACAATATCAACATAATATTCCCCCTTTTAACATAAAAACCCAGAACCAAAACACAGTGCACAAACTCAAAAATGGTGGCTAATAGCAACCACCGTCACATAATTGAAATGAAAAATCCAATCTGTCCGTTATTTTATTAATATAACAAATTGCAGCTGGAAGAAATTTTTGTCCTTGTCTAAAATAAATGTGCTGCATTAATGTACTCTGGAAATATAACTAGTACGTTGACATTGATTTAATCAATGTGTCAGTTGTCAATGATCACACCATCTCTCTTTATAAGGCATCCAACCCAGGGCAGTTTGAGAATGACAGTGAGGTGCTCTGGCAGAAAGGACAGACAGTGGCCTCAGCAGTGTTTCAAGGAAGGGTTGGAGTCAACACGGAAGACCCGGATGAAGCCCTTGTGGTTTGTGGGAATGCCAAAATAATGGGTACAGTCATGCACCCATCAGACAGGAGAGCCAAACAGAACATTCAAGAGGTGATGGTCTAAGATACTGCATCATGCTTTCCTTTTAGTAAAATATTTAATAAGAATTGCATTTGGAGGAACTGAAAACAATTTTAGGTGCCTTCAGGTATAGTAGTATTTGTTGGTTGCATCTGCAAGTAAGGACAATGTTAACATCAAGCAAGCATTATGCTCCTGTGCAGTGGTATTGAAGATACACCAGTATTAAGGGTTCTAATGCTTTCTCAGGTGGATTCAACAGAACAGCTGAAAAGAATAGCCCAGATGAGGATTGTGGAGTATGACTACAAGCCAGAGTTTGCATTAAAGATGGGAATTGACAATGTGCATGAAACAGGTGTGTAATGAACAAAAATGTTAATATTATTTCTGAAATGTCTCTCAATTTATCAGCTGCATCACTTATAGGGTTAAAGACTTATGCAGTTGTGTTGGGGAATATTTAAATCTGAACATAATAGGTTTGGCCCATGATACCTTATAAGGTGGTGTTCCAGACAAACAAATATGATTTTCAACAAATAATTGATGGCTGATCATGTATTTATTAAATTATTTTCTTGCTTAAACTTAATTTTTAATTGCAAGGTTTATTAGATGTGTATTGTTCAGGGAAAATACTAAATTGTGCTCAACACCAGCTCACCTTGATGATACTTGGTGCCAGGTGTGCCAAATCTGTTGAAAACTAGCTAGCCTGGGCTTTTAATACAATCTAAAATATTGTATACATCATAAAAGTAAAAATGAAACTCTCCAGAAATACTAACAATAAGTTTATAAATGCTATAGAAACATTGATAAAATGAATACTAAAATTAAATAATTATCACAACTAGTCATTTGTTGCACTCTGTATTGAGTCTGTAATTACATGTATTATTGACATAATGCCCTGGGCACTGAGGGAAAATACCCACCAGCAGGCAGCAATTTCTAAGATTTATTTCTGAGAGTGGTTTTAATTAAAACTCAACAGGCAGGCTCTCTCTCTCTCTCTCACACACACACACACACACACACATACACACACAAATGAGCTGAGCCTTGCTGAGGACTTTCTCTCAGGCGAAAACTTTCTCTCAGGCGAAAACGAACATTAATTGCCACAGTGTTCTTTGTGTTATTTGAAGTGGTGGATCTTCAGGTGACACCGGAGCACGCAAAGATTCTGTGGCTTGGCTGGGCCTTTAAACACACACACACACCCATACAGACAGACAACCAATCACAAGATGCAGAAAAAAATCAACACATTAATTTAACCACGAGACAGGTGGACATGTTGTTAAGTACCTAGCAACACAGCCCCTGAGCTAACAAAGCTCCACGTTTGCCAAGGCACTCGATGACCACACACATGGCAACCAATGATGGCACACTCCTGTGCCCAGGCCTTTGTACCCTTTAGGCGGTGGACTACATCAGGGTTGTATTTGAGACAGACCAGTTGTGACACATAAGAATTCACAAAAGTAACATGAATAGGCACATAAGTGACAAAAGTAGTGTCATTAGTAATACTACTCGAAAAAACTTGAGTGAACATTAGTAGTGAAACATAAGTAGTGAAAAATACAGATGCAGTCTTGTGCCCACAAGAATGTGATCTTCATAGCTAAATAGCATGCTTAATATTCCATTGTAATATCATTGATATTGTAATGGGGTTGAGCTGGGGAGGGCTCTCCAAGCATGCACTGCTCCCTCCCTGAACTTTTATTGTTGTTCTGTATGTTATAATGCAGTTCTTGTGTGTAGTTTGGGGGTGAAATGTGTTATTGTGTGTGTTTGGGGGTGTCCTGGGGTTTCTTTGTGTGTTTTAGACCTACTCTGTGACTCAGAGGATCTGTGTACCTGGGCTGGTGTTTGTCAGTTCTGGTCATTAGTGGTGACTCGTGTATGAGTTAATCCTTTACATGCTCCTGCTACTGAGCTCAATAAAGGCTGTGGATTCTGCTCTGTTTAGAGTTCACCTGTGCTCACGAGTGTTCCTTGCCTCTCGTAACGATCTCAGCTCGAAATTGTTGCAATATTAATATTGAGTTCCCCCCAGATTGTGATTTTGACTGTTGGAATTCAGTCAAAATAGTATTTATGAAACAATGATGTTGGAAAAAAAGGCTTGCTAGAGTCTTGCCATGTTACAATCCATTAAAATGGTGTTTGATTGGATTCAGGTGCTGTGCAGAAGACTTTCTAGAGTTTCTAGACACCAAAGTTGTCTTTATGGATCTAGCTTTGTGCACAGGAATTCCATATTTTGCAAAAGGACAGGGCATATTATTGTCTAAAATGTCTTTGCATGCAATGACATTGGCATTACCATTCACAGGCCCGTAGCCAGGCTAGTCCAAGGGGGGGTTCTTTTTTTTTTTTAAGTGGACCTTTTGTTTTTTCATACGTATTTTGTATTTCATTATGAAATTTATACACTGCATTTTGGTGACTTTTTTTACAACAATTTATGCTGGATATCTTAATCTGTCTGCTCATATCAAAATCAGTGTTGGGCAAGTGCCTTTAAAAAAGTAATTAGTTATAGTTACTAGTTACTTCTCACAAATAGTAACTGCGTTAGTTACATCACTATATAAGTAACTAATTACCAGGCAAAGTAACTTTTGCGTTACTTAAAAAATAAATCAAATTTAATAAAAAACAAATATAAAACATTGTACACTAATCACCGACGCAGGTGAGAGGCTTTTCTTCTGGGCATAAGTTTCACGTCACATAAACATTTTTGCCTTTAACCTCAGCGAGGAAAAAGTAGTGTTTAAACTTCCTGTTTCCCAAAGCTGCCTTTGAACTTCGACTTGCCGTCCTGGACTGTGGCGGTTCTAGACTAAAATTGGGGGACAAGGGGGGGGGTCAGCGTGTTTTTAAGGGGGCACATATGCGAACGTGGTGGCGTAGTGGGGGGATTACGCGTGTGTGTGTCAGCGCGCGTGTAGCGGTTAAAGTAGTCAGTTTAGAACACACGTAGCGTTAGTTTCGTTCTTCGAGCCAGCGCATGTCGAGATTATAAAAATCATATTTAAATATTTGGCTGTTCAGAGCAGGGGGGCCATGAGGGAGCCTGGTGCTCGTGTAGAACCGCCTATTCTGCC
>JBBKCR010139957.1:0-21107 GCA_037577295.1 Ladigesia roloffi | reverse complement strand
CTTCGACTTGGATGCCCTGGGGGTAAGCAAATAAACATCAGATTTTCATTTTGGGGTGAACTATCCCTTTAAGGGTGGTGAACCTTCCACTTTCTGAACAGCAGTTCTTAGCGAGATGGTCTGGCTATTTACTAATTTTTTTTGCAGCCATTCATTGGCTTGTGCATTTAATTAATTATCACATTTACACAATGCTCCTTTGTCATCATTTTTGTAGTGATTTTCTCACAAAGAATAACACCCTTACAAAGGGTGCATTTTATGTCCAGATAGACAACATTCTTGAAGTACTCACAAGTAATAACTTAAGTTTCTGACACAGGGGTTTGTATGTTGAAGCAAACAGCGTATTTCAGTCCTTTATATTTACCTTTGACTGACAAATAATTCTTGCAGTAAAAATATACTGTAGTAGTAGTAGTAGTAATCAACGTAAAGTAAAATAGTTTACATATGATATATTCATAAAATTCCAGGAATTTGTACTTTACACGACACTGTGTGTAAGAAAGTACTTATGGCTATATGTTGATGCACATTATGGAATTTGCTAAGTATTTTCCTACACTTTTGTGTCCCTTTTCTTTACTTTATGCAGTCGCTCCCGTTCTAATGACCGGAGGTAAGACGCGTCTGAAGTCATGCTTTTGAAGAGGGTTGATCAGTGTCTTTTAGACAAAGATTACGGATGATGGATGTCTCCTCTTTTCCTTGTGAAATGAGATTCACTGATTTAGAATGTTCCTCAGTTCTTATTCTGGTTGTGATATTTGTTTTCCTTCTGAAGAGTTTCAGCTTTTGTTCTTGTCTGACTGTTTATCCACAGTGATGTAGAGTAGATGGGTCCTATTTCTGAATTAATTGTAAAACTGAGTTTTCTGTTTGTTCTTTCAATAAAACCTTTTCCCCCAACATATTTGTGTATTATTGTTATTCAGTACCTGCTAATAGTTACATTTAAGATTTAATAGCATCATTGGTCCCTTCAAACCTACTGTTCATTTTGTTTACTCTGTTAAAAACATGTCAAACCAATAAAAATTAACACAAGACTGTTGTTTTTTTTATATTTTTGAGTTTTTGAGCAGAAACTTGATTCATTTTTGTTGCATTTAGCTGCACTCCTCTAAGCAAAGCGTAATAAACAAAAACTATGAAATATGTAAATGTAATTTTAACTCGAACCTCTCTGAGCTTTTTACTTGTTTTGGGTTGTTAACTATTTGGAGTTCTAAGGATGTGCCCCTTTTCTAATACGACATAGTCTGCTAAAATGTAACAATGTGAAAATAGTTAAATGATGTAAGAAAATGAAGTAAGTCATTCTGGTATGTAAGGGGTTTGATAGTGAGCTCCGTGGAATATTTTCGAAGCAAGTGTTATAAAGTTTGTTGTTGCAGGGAAGTTGGTCAGTATCTTGAAACGTGTGAGGTTTTTTTGCGTTGCAATGTGTCAACAGCGCAGGAAGTTTAAAACCAGGGTAGCAGTGAGGAAGGAAGCCACAGAATTGCTACAGACACAGCACTAAAGACACAAGCATAAGAGCATCTACTGTACATTTCTTCCATTGGACTTTCAACAGTTTCCGGAGTAAATGAGAGAATTTGTGGTAGGTACTCCACTTTAATCCTAAATGTTTGTGAAAGACCTGCCTCACGTTTGTTTTCCATAGTGGTGTCTACTTGTTAAAATATGTAGATCACGTTCTGTGGTATAAATATTTATTCTTACACAAAATATATCTTTGTTGAAAAGGCAAATAGTTACTGTCTTAGAAAATTTCTAATTCTTTGAGAAGAATGTAAAAGCATACAGATGATATGACTTAAACGATGCACCAAACTATTCTACATTTGTTGTTGAAACAATTGTGTTTAAAACTTGACCCTTTTAGTGCTGTTCATGCCACTGTGAATATATCTGATTAAGCGTTCTAATTACTTTGTATTTTCTGAGGTAGTACTAGAATTTTTAATGCGGCACATTTTGTTGTTTGGTTTTTAGGCTGTTCATTTGTGGAAGCAAATTGTCACAGCATATCTGTGTTTGAAACAGGAAAGTGCAGTTATTAACTCCTGACACCAATGAAACTGCTATTTATTATATTTAAATAGCTGTACCTTCAATTATTATTTTAAAAACAATATATGATCTGTGATGTTAGTGGTAGTAATTTTAATACAGGAAGAAAAAAAATGGATAGAGGAGACAAAAATGTAATTGCCTTTTTTTATTGAATAATAATTACACACATTTTATTTTTACTTATTCATTTTTAGACATCACCCAGACTGGAATGTATAAAGTATGAAGTTCCTGTATGTAACACATTAACAATTGACTTAATAGCTTGGTGTCATAAGTTTCTGTTTGAATCATGCGCTTGTGAAGAATTTCCTAGGCACAACTGAGTAATCATAATCTGCTTTGTCCTTTGATGCTTTGCAGGGCTAAGTGTGAAGAATCATGTCTAACCGAAAGTCAAAAAAGAGCCAGAAGCTGGGCTCCACCCGACACAGAAATCGTTATAGAGATACTGAGGAGTGGAACAATGATGGCTTCCCCCAAACTGGCAATGAAGACCTTGAAAGTAACCAGAAGGAATTTCATGCGGCTTCAGAGTTCCAGTCAGCTGATGCTTCTTTACTGCTTCATTCTCATCCGGCAGCAAAAGCTATCACCAGCCAGCAGACCTCAGAACTCAATTCACAGTCACAGGACTACAAGGATTTATTTGGACAAGATAAAGCAGTAAGTAAGAGGCGAAAAATGGGATCAACTCGAAAAAGCAACAGAGAATTTAAAGCTGGAGGAATCCCTGAGGAGGATCCAGAGGACAAAGTGGAGGTAAGTGAAGGAATAAGTCAAGATGATGAAGTGACAGTTAAAGAAGAGAGAAGTGAAGAGGAGCCTGATCAACAAAGTCCATCCACAAAACCTGGGAGGTCCACCTTTGAAATACAGCATGCAGCCTTTGATAGCACTATGCATATAGAAAAGGCATTTGAAACTGATGGGTGTCATGATTTAGAAATTAAATTTCAAATCCAGCCAATACCCATGGTACTGTCTTCCTGTGAACTCGAAACACATTTGAGTGAAGAAACAATAAACCATTACTCTAATGTCAGTCTTGTCACACCTACTGAAAGAAAGTTTCCACTTCATGAATCTGATGATTTTTCTGGCATGTATAATCAAATGGAGGCCTTAGGCAAAACCACAGGGCAAAGTAAGCCGGGTGATTCATCTGACAGACCCCTTAATGAAAACTGGAATAAGGAAAATAGAGAAAGTCAAAACCCATGCCCAGCAGAAAGCTTTTCTGGAATTCCAGAATGTACTTTTATGTACTCCAGTGAGCCCCCTTTAAATTTCACTGTTAATGACAGACAAGAAAGAGAGAGCACAATTTTGCCCCATGCCTGTCGCACTGAAGCTAAGGGAGAAGTTGCTGAAGTGCAATCAACACGTTTTATAAATGAAAGTCAGCCAGAATGCCCAAGTTCTCAAGAATTCCACATGGAGGAGAGGACAGAAGAGAAGGAAGTTGAGGATGAAGAAGATAAGTTGTTAGATTTAGGTAGTGATAGCAAGGGGGTTGCTTTTAAAACACTGTCTGAGGTAAAGTCTGTGGCAATAGGCACTGAAAACCAGGCAGACAATTTTGCACAAAAAGATTATGGTGAATTTTCATTTGAGTTAAATATGAAGTCAAATGATGGAGCTTGTATTGATCCACATGCTGGCTCTAATCAGTTACCTGAAAGCAACATCAATCAAGACGCCAGGCTCTACAGAGAGATGTCACTGCCCTCAAGTGATAGAATAATGGATAAAGACAACAAGATGGAAGATGACATAGATGAAAACAAGAACCAGGGCTTTTCTGAGGAAATAAAGTCATCAGAGAACATGTGTGATAACAGCACCTTATCTTTGGGAAAAGAGGAGGATAGGATAGACTATGCAGTGGCAAGCAATGAGACAGATGAATTACTAAAACAAAAAATGGGTGTCTTAAAGAGGACAGATACAAATACAAAGGGGAGTTTTAATGGTGTAAGTGAAGATGGATTGAGTGCTGAAAACGTACAGATCACAGATAATTTCATGGAGCTAGATAAAATCTCTGGGTCATTTGAAGAGCAGCTACAACAAAGGGGTGCATGCACTGAGAAAAACATTGCAGAAGAAATAAGACACAGAGCTCCTGTATTACAGGGACATATTTTGGCCAAAGAAGAAGAAGCAATTAAGGAGAATCAAGAACAGACTGGTCAAGAATACAGTATACTCTTATGTGGCGGTGCATGTGAAGATGACAACACCCCACAACTGTCAAAGGAACAATTTGAAGCAGTGGACAGATTTGAGGTAACAGCTGATATGACAAATGCTGCCCTGGAATTGGTGCATGTGCTGGATGAGAGAGAGGATGAATGTCATGTGATTGGTAACCATTCTTTCTCTGAAGCAGAAGAAAATCCCATACAGCCAGGGTCCAGTGAATACCCTTATACCACAAAGTTGAATCCATTCTATGATAATCTCGATGAAAAAAATGAAAACTCGCTGGGGGATAAAATCGACAAAGATGAAGTTATTGACCACACAGGAGAAGCCCTAATGGCAATGACAGAAGAGCATGGGAAACTGGAAGCAGATGATGAGAAGACTGGTGACTCCACATCCTCAAATGAACAGGATGTGCCACTAGTCAGCACAGAAATTCAGTCTGATATTTTCACCTCCCATAATTATGCTGTGGTAGGTGAAGTGCTTGATATGGAGAGTACTGAAAAGATGAGTTCCAGCCAAGTTCATTCCTCTCCCCCATGTGGCACAATGGAGCTTTTTCCTGAGTCACAGGACAGTTTAAACATTTCAGCCATGGTAGAAAATATTCATGAAGAGAAATCTGACCAAACAAAACAATCCCCTGTAGAACAAACAAACAGGGAATCAGAACCAGTCCATCTTGACAACACATTCCCACTCATGCACATACAAGAATCAAAACCCATTCATGATAATGTGATAACAGATCATTCAGAACTTGGCACATCTAGGCAAAGGAGAAAGATGGGTTCAACCCGAAAGAGCAATAGAAAGCAACTCCACAAACGTGACCTAGAAGAATCAACTGAAGAGCTGAACATAAAAACAGGAGGAAAGAAAGATGAAGGTGATCAGGATGTGTTTGTAGCTAATGAAGATGTGCATCCTACACTTAGATCTAACATATCAAGCCTTAATGACAGAGTTGAGGAGGAACGTGAGGAGACAACTGAAAAAAGAATTGTCTGTCCTACAGATTATTCCACCTCTGAGGACTTTATCTGTTCAGATCCAAAAATGCATTCTGGATTATCTTCTCAAACATCCGAATTGGGTTTAACTGTTGACATGCAGCCATCACCAATAACTGAACCTTCAGATTCCAAATCAGACAGGGCGAACAGTAAAGAAAGTGTAGAAACTGGAAACACAGAAACACATTCACAGAGAAAAAATAAGAAAAAGAGAAAATTTGGATCAACCCGAAAGTCTCAAAATGGGCACAGGCCAAACAATGAAGGAGCAGGACGAAAATGGGAAGATGTGGAAGCTACAGAAGGACCTGAACATGGCGAGGAGGAAAGACAAGAAACCACAGATCAAGAAGCTAATTCAGATCTGCTCACTGAACCAGAGATAGTTGAAGAGCAAATTGGTGTCACTGACCCACAACTGCAAACTGAAATGTCTGAGATAAAAGAGGAAAAAGGAGACTATGGAATGATTGGTACAACACCTGTCATAATGTCTGATATGAATTTTGATCAGGTTGATAATGTGACCCTTGAAAAAGAAAGCAAAGCGGAAGTACTTCTGAAAATTACAGAACAACATGGGAAACTGGAAGCAGATGATGGGAAGACTGGTGACTCCACATCCTCAAATAAACAGGACGTGCCACCAGTCCGCACAGAAATTCAGAATAATAATTCCACATCCCATAATTCTACTCAGGAACCATCCATGGTAGGTAAAGGGCATGAAATGGAGAGTACTGAAAAGATGAGCTCCAGCCAAGTTCATTCCTCTCCCCCATGTGGCACAATGGAGCTTCTTCCTGAGTCAAAGGACAGATTAAACATTCCAGCCACTGTAGAAAATATTCATGAATCTGACCAAACAAAACAGTTGTCTTGGGATCATAGCACATCTGAAGCCTATGTAGAACAAACAAACAGAGAATCAGAACCAGTCCATCTTGAAAACACATTTCCACTCATTCATATGCAAGAATCAAAACTCATTCATGATAACGTGATAACAGATAATTCAGAACTTGGCACATCTAGGCAAAGGAGAAAGATGGGGTCAACCCGAAAGAGCAATAAAAAGCAACTCCACGAAGGTGACCTGGAAGAATCAACTGAAGAGTTGAACATAAAAACAGGAAGAAGAAGAGATGAAGGTGATCAGGGTGTGTATGGGGCTAATGAAGATATGTTTCCAAAACTTGGATCTGAACCTTCAGATTCCATAGAAACTGAAAACACTGAAGAAAATGTAGAAACTGAAAACACAGAATTACACACACAGAGCCAAAATAAGCAAAAGAGGAAATTTGTATCAACTCGGCAGGCTCAAGGTGGGCACAGGCCAGACAATGAAGGCGAGGAAAACAAATGGAAATACATGGAAGCTACAGAAAGACCTGAACATGGCGAGGAAGAAACACAGGAAACCACCGTTCAAGAAGCAAATTCAGATTTGCTCACTGAACAACAAATAGTTGAGATTGAAGAGCCACTTGGTGACACTGACCCACAACTTCAAACAGAAATGTCTGAGATAAAAGAGGAAGAAAGGGACAATGAAATGATTGGTACACTACCTGTCATAATATCCCATTTGACTAATCATCAGGTTGATAATGTGGTCCTTGAAGAAGAAAGCATAGCAGAATCACTAGTAGAAATAACAGAACAACACGAGAAATTGGAAGTAGATGATGAGAAGGTTTTTGACTTCACATCCTCACATGAGCAGGAAACAACTGAAGTGGATTTAACTATTAACATACAGCCATCATCAAAAACAGAACATTCAGCTTCCAATGAAGAAGGTGTGAAAAGTGTAGAAAATGTTGAAACTGTAAATACAGAACCACATACACAGAGCCAAAACAAGAAAAAGAGGAAATTTGGATCAACTCTGCGGTCTCAAGGTGGGAACAGCCCTGACGCTGAAGGATATAAACACAAATGGAAAGACATGGAAGATGCAGAAGGACCTGAACATGGGAAGGAAGAGAGACAAGAAGCCAACGATCAAGCAGCTCATTCAGATCTGCTCACTGAACAACAGTTATTTGAGAGTAAAGAGCCACTTGTTGTCACTGATCCACACTTGCAAACAGAACTTTTGGGTTTCAAAGATGAAGAAAGAGACCACAGAATAAGTGATACACCACTTGCCATTCTGTCTGAAATGATTGTTGGTCAGGTTCATAATATAATACTTGAAGAAGAAAGCGAAGCAGGAGCACAAGTGGAAATAAAAGAACAACATGGAAAACTGATAGGAGACGATGAGAAGATTTGTGACTCAACATCCTCAAATGAGCAGGAAATGCCACCAGTCAGCACAGAAATTCAGAATAATACTTTCACTCGTCAGAATTCTTTCTCAGATCCAAAGGTGAATTCTGGATTATCCTCCCAAACAACTGAACTGGGTTTAACTACTAACATAGAGCCATCACCAATAACTGAACCTTCAGATTCCAAATCAGACAGGGCGAACAGTATAGAAAGTGTAGATCCTGGAAACACAGAACCACATTCACAGAGAGAAAATAAGAATAAGAGAAAATTTGGATCAACCAGAAAGTCTCAAAATGAGCACAGGCCAGACAATGAAGGAGCAGGACGAAAATGGGAAGATGTGGAAGCTGTAGAAGGACCTGAACATGGCGAGGAAGAAAGACAAGAAACCACAGATCAAGAAGGTAAATCCGATCTGCTGACTGAACCACAGATAGTCGTGAGTGAAGAGACACTTTGTGCTACTGACCCACAACTGCAAACAGAAAGGTCTGAGATAAAAGAGGAAGAAAGAGACCATGGAATGATTGGTACACTACCTGTCATAATATCCAAATTGACTGATCATCAGGTTGATACTGTGGTACTTAAAGAAGGAAATGAAACAGGAACCCAAGTGGAAAAAATAGAACAACATGAAAAACTGGAAGATGATGACAAGATTTGTGACTCCAGATCCTCAAATGGGCTGGAAATGCCACCAGTCAGCACAGAAATTCAGAATACATTCACATGTCATAATTTTTCTTTAGGTCCAAAAATAAATTCTGGTGTATCCTACCAAACAACTAAGCTGGGTTTAAGTATTAACGTACGCCCATCACCAATAACTGAAACTTCAGATTCCAAAGGTGATGGTGTCAACAGTAAAGAAAATGTAGAGACTGGAAAAACAGAACCACATGCACAGAGCCAAAATAAGAAAAAGAGGAAATTTGGATCAACTCGGAGGACTCAAGGTGGGCACAGGGCAGACACTGAAGGAGATGAATGCAAATGGGAAGTTACAGAAGGACTTGGACATGGGGAAGAAGGGAGACAAGGAACCACCGATCAAGCAGCTGCTTCAGATATGCTCACTTGCTCAGATGAGCAGAAATTACAAGCAGTAAAAACAAACATTCAAATTCACACATTATCAGACAATACTGCTCCCCAGGAACTTTCCATGGTGGTTGATGGACATGATATATATACTGAAATAGTACATGCTTCTTCCAGAAAAGGCACAATGGAAATTGTTCCTGAAATGCACTTCAGCCATGATATTTCAGTGAATACAGAAAGTTCTTATGAAAATTCTGACCGAGAATCAGAAACAGAGCCAATTGAAAGCTCAAGAACACTCAATCTCATACCAGAATTAAAAGCAACTGTGGCTAAAGCAGCGTCAGAGCATTCTGAGAAGAGGTGGAAAATAGGTTCCACTCGAAAGAGTCATAGAGCTGACCAGAGGGACATTACTAAAGAGATGCAAGCGAAAGAAAACACAGAGGGACAAAAGATGGATGAAACATCCGGACATACTGACGAAGCTAATTTGGAACCTGAGGTACCCAATGTCATTCCAACATTTAATGCTGAAACTTCTGATCAGTTCATAGAGAAGCAATCTGAGACCCGTGAATCAACAGATGAAATAACAGGGGACATGGACTCAAGAGCTGAGGAAGATATTGCTACAGAAGAGACAACAAATGTGGTCACTAACCTTGATGGCACATATGAATGGGGTTTAATACCAGACACAATGAGACAAGGGGTTAAACCTCCAATTCATCATAACCTTGATGAGGCAGATGGCTCACTTCTCATTGAGATAGAGCGTGAACTGCAAATTGGTTATCAAAGTCAGCTTAGAACGAGAGCTCCTGAACTAATCTCAGAGAGGCTGTTAGACAATACTTTGAAAACATGTAATAAACAAGAGAATATATCAGAAATCCCTCAAATGATAACTGATAAATGCAAGGGCACTCTTGAACTACCGTCAACTCAGAGCTCTCAAACTTGCACTGAACCAAGCTCTCCTGGACGAAAAAGAAAATTTGGGTCAACTCGCAAGACACGAAGAAACAAGCTCTCAGAAGAAACTGATGATGACAGGAAAGAGCCAGAACAGGTCATGGAGAAATTAGAAACTGGAAAAAACAGTGACCCCATGAGAGAGACAGAGACAGTAATGCTACAAGTTCCAGAAGCTATGGGTGACATGACTTCTGAAGTCGAAGCTGTTTCTCGAGTTGGCAAGAACGATACAGTAGCTATAAAGCAACCCATTTCAGAAGGTAACCGAAAGTTTGGATCCAGCCGTAAAAACAACACCAAGAGAAATCCAAATTTGCAAACACCCAGCGAATCTGAGCCCAACCAGCAAGAAACAGAAGACAGTAATGAGTTATTGGTATGTAACTGACATTTATTTCCAAACATTCCATGGCTTTTCACTGCTTCTTTTTTCCTCTCGTGTTTTTTTTTTCTTAATTGACCTGATATTGGATATCTGCTTTATTCCCACAGATTTGTGATCCATATTTCATCTCGGAAACAGAAAGCACACCAATCTCTCAACCGTCCGACAATGATGGCATAAAAGCCAGGTATGAATGAAAAGATTCTAATACCTAAGCAAACCATGTTTACGATTACATTTACAGCATTTATCAGACGCTTTTATCCAGTGCGACTTGCTTTCCCTCAGTTTGTCCAAACAAACCTACAAGTGTAGCTGAACAGAATACCATACAATAAGGAGACTTGTGCAAGGGCAGCATCTACAGTTTCTTCTTTCAGGCTTTTTAAATCTGAATTTATCTTCTGAGCACTGTAGATTTGTATTGAATATAAATGTATTCTTTCAGTAAATGTGTCTTTTCTGCTACAGCCCAGATAATGAACAGCCTGGACAATCTGTGGCCAGTGAATCGGCAGAAGCTGCCTTGGTGTGCTTGGATGACCTCAGAAAGTTTTCGTTCTATAATGGAAGCAGTGGAAGAAGGGAAACAATAGACTTTGAGCAATGGCCTGAGCAAAGTAAGAGCTGAAGTACACATACTGTGATGGAAGTAGCTGGATTTTGGGGGCTGGGAGAATAGTTTAAACATTATAGCACATTATAGAAGCTTACACACTACCAGTCATCATGATGGAAATTATATGCTTAAATCATCCCACATTTGCCTCCATCTGCACTTATATTGACATGTTAAACTTGCTTATGAAACTTGCTTCAATATCTATGTGTTGTCTATAAATGGATATACAATATGACACCTCTCTTTAAAAGTCTATTTGAGAATACTTCTCAACCCAACATGTTTAGAGGCAAATTCATTGTTAAGTAGGCTGGGGGCCAAATAAACATTACTATAATCTATATTAAAGTTCCTACCAAGGTGCATTAGCTTCATAGCATCAGTCCAAAGCGAAAGAAGCAAACAGACAACAAATGTCATTTGTCTGATCCAATGCATTTTTGAGTAAGAAGAATACAAGTGAAAATTTGAATGGCCCCTTTAAGAGCAACATAGTGCAGTAACACAAACACTTTTGTGTAGTTCCAGATTTTGGGGTGGCTGTGTATAATGTGGTGATGGTGGGAAACAGTAATGTGGGAAAGACGTCATTCGTTAGGCGTTTCCAGTGTGGCCAGTTCAGCCGGGATTACAGTTCGACTATTGGTGAGTCTGAATACTCAGCTTAGGCTTTTTGTTTTCATTCAAATAATGCTATCCAGTACTGAAAATGTTTATTTGTGTTTGCATGGCTTTATGTGATCAGGTGTTGACTCCTGTGTTCAGAACATAACACTGGGCAACAGAACAGTTAAATTGAATGTTTGGGACACAGCAGGCCAGGAGAGGTAAGACATGAGCTGTCACAATGTTTTATTGAGATTGTACTGTATGTACAAAGAGTTTCTGATTGTACATTTATATCATCACCAGGTATCACAGCCTCACTAGGCAGGTGTTCCACAAGGCCCAGAGTCTTCTGCTGATGTACGACACCACAAGCTCTCAGAGCTTCTATGCAGTGCGTAACTGGATCTCCCAGATTCAGGTTTGTTTTTTTAAAATCCGGAGGGAAAAAATAGTCCATTAATGATATTGCTTTAGTTATGTCATAAATATGGCATGGAACTTTAATTAAAGTGCTGTGCCTGAGGTGCATAATTAATATCTTGTGTCATTTTGTTGATCATTTTATCATTCCGTATTTATTCCCTCCACCTAGCCTCATTAATCATATGTAATCCTGCACAGGAAAGAGCTCCTGCTGATGTCATCGTAATGTTACTTGGCAACAAGTGTGACTGCGCGGGGCGGCATGTTCAGCTTCAGGACGGGGAGAATCTGGCGAGGGTACAGTGACATCAGCCCTGACCTTGTTTTCTCATCAGCAGCACACAAAGTTGACTGGTGTTGAAAAGACTAATTTCATAAACACCAAATAGATTTTAGTGGACATTAGAACTTGGTTTGACCATCAATAAATAAGTGAATGAATTAGCTTTGTATGTGATTGTGTCATTTTCACTGCTGCAGGAGTACGGCATTCATTTTATGGAGTGCAGCGCTGCAACTGGCGAGAATGTGTCCGAATGTGTGAAGACTGTAGCTTGGTGAGTCAAAGGTCTCAATGAAAATGAAAGTATATCTTTTTTCTTTAACAGCAAACTAACATTGTGTGTGTGTGTGTTTGTGTGTGTGTGTGTATGTGCTTGTATGTGTGTATGTATGTGCGTGTGCATGTGCATGTGTGTGTGTGTGTGTGTGTGTGTGGGTATGTGTGTACGTGGTCACCTCTAGGTTGCTGGTGAAACAAAGCGTCAGGAGAGAGGAGGAACAAACAATATTACAGCCAAAGCAACCGCAGAAGTCAGGTTGCTGTTGAAATCATGCGCACGCATCTTTGTCCACGCACTTTATAAAACTTTTTTTCTGCACTTATTATCTTATTATACCATAATATAATATAATATTTGCTATTTGCTATTGCTCCTACAAGTTATTTAATCAGCTTCTTTTTATATGCTTTGTGATGGAGCTTGAAACGAGCAAAGCTTTTGAAATTAAATGATTCCCCTTAATTTGATTCTGTGCTCAGCCTGTTATGTTCATGACTTCAGTGGATTCATCAACAGTACAGTATGGATTATTGCATAACATAGATTAGACTGCTATGGTACATCTAGACCTGTTTAAATGCTTAAATACTATCTGACCTAGATGTACTCCATCGTTCAAATGTTTGAAATCAGTCTTTTGAGTCATATAAATAATTGTTGTTATTTAATTCACTTAGAATTGACACAGTGTAGACTATAAACTACTATTAGCTAGAGACCAGGAAACAGAGAACTGGTCTCTCGGAACACAAATGCACAAAATATAAATACAAAGGTTTTGTAATGTTTGAATGCTTAAAGTATACAGCCATGGATAACACAACATTTGAATTCCACTGATCTTAAATAAACAGACCAAAAATCATGTTTCAATTTGCATAGAATTATGTTATATTAATGTATTTATTTATAGAAATGTATAGAAACTATTTTAAAAATTTAGCACCCTTTTTTGAACACAAGACATTCTGGTCATCAATTTTAACTCCTTTCTTACCTAGAGCTCTGTTCATCATTCTGGACACATCTAACATTTCTTATTTCTTCACACATTTACTATTAATTAATTGTAATCAGTGAAGATGTGCAGTACCAGTATTATAATTCTATAAATATTTTTATTTTATAATGCAATAAGCATTTCCCAAATCATTGCGTTTTGAACTGATTCTAAACTTTTGAACGCTAGTAGATATTTATGAAACTAATATTGAAAGTTGATGTACTTTTGACTCAGCACTATATGTGTTGAAATACCAGGTCAGGGTATAAATAAAGCTACAGTAAACAACTTCAGTTGAACTGTGTGTTGAATGCCAGCTTATGGACCATTAAACAACAACTGAACTTGAATTGTCACCAATTCGGTTGTGATGTACCCACAGTATAAAATAATGTACACAATCAAACTGTTTGAATCTGTGAATCTGGATTGCACGCGCAGAGGACGGTTACAATAACCAGGCTGAGTAAGACTGCAAAGGCAATGAAGAAGACCTCTGCAGCCCATTGACTGTGCTGCACTCCTGTCACCGCTAGGGGGCGGTCAGAGGGAATCAAGTTGGTTAAATTCAGCATGTAACCTAGCGTCCAGCCGATATCATTATCCGCCACCTGCAATATAAAATAAATTATGAACAACAGTCATTTACAGTCAGGAGACAAATATGAACCTCGTTTTCCCGTTTTAGGATTAAATTTGTAGGTAATGGAGTCTACTTTGCACATTGCACTTTTTTCACATTGCACACTATCAATATGTGTATATATATATTTTTAAATATCATAGCCCACTGCATATCTATGAGTATGACAACCATCCCATGACAGTGTCTGTTAAATTCCTACACAAGCACCTCATTCTACTTTACTGGTTAGATAATAAATAATGTATTGTTATGTAATTTAAATATATTAATATATTTTATATGCATACATGTATATATAATTACCTGCATAAATTTAGATACATTATCATATATAATTATACACATACATACATTATATAGAAAATTTTATATGTTTATATACGCAAAAAAATAATTGTTAACAGGTACTGCGTTTTGATCAGTCCTAATAAAAGCCTATGTGTCAACACATAATCACATATACAATAATCAGATAGCCCCACAGTTTATTGTACTGTTAAAATATGAAGCACATTCATGTCATCTTGTTGTTCACACTTAGTTTCCTCACCTGTCTTACGAAAGAAATTTGATTCCAGGTTTCATTGAACTTCAATCCATGGAGGAGAATAGTCATGATGTAGTGCGCTGAGGCACAGTAATCCCGAAGGTATTTCTCCTTCACCTTTGGATTTTCTGTCAGAAGCTGGGAAAAGACAGAAGGCATCAATAAATTATCATATACTGCACCATACATATTCCAATGAAAAAAGTTTCAAATCAGCAGTTACTATGAGAGCTCATTTGTGATTCATGAAAACATCAGTGCTAGTTAGTGGGACATTGGTTGAATTACAGGTCTTTCATATGACACACAACGTCTAGGCGATGACTCACAGTTTTCCAGGTTTTGTTGCAGAAAGTGTCAATTGTGGAAAGCACTTGAGGCAGCGATGCTTTCGGAGCAAGGCCAAGGAAGTCAAAAGTGTAGAAGTATGCAGAGAAAGCCTGAGTTGAACAGGGAACACTTTAATGCACACACATAAATACTAATCCTTATCATACAACCTAATGTTTCATGCAAAAGTGATATATGCTCTTGTCAAGCTGTCTTTAGTTATTTGTTTATTTGACATTATGGAAATATATATAATATATTTATATATAGGATCAGCTATATATCTTTTAATTTGAGCAAACTTCCATATGACTGTATATCAGAAATCCTATGTACATCAGATGTTTATTTACCTGTCCTTTTTAACATCTATGTTACTGTATATACTGTATATAATTTTTAAAACTATATATGTATATGTATATGTATATATATTTTATGGGTGAGCACTTACAAAAAATTCTCCATTGACAGGAGGCTGGTAGGCACCATTAAAGCCACAGTCAGGGTACAGAGCACAGTCAGTCAGGTTGACCACATTCTTCATCAATGACAAACACTGCTGAGAACTGCCAGTCCCTATAAAAGTGACACGTGACGATGGATCAAAAGGCACTGGCTTGTCCACACAAGGAGAGTCGTATAGGTCAGCCAGAGCTACTGTCAGATTATAACCATTGTGATAGCATGGATGGTTTACAGTAGCGGAGGTAGATGTCTAGAAGGAATAAAAGAGTAAAAGGTTTTGGAGATGCAATGACATTACAGTGGAACCTATATGTAATTGATCAGTCTTCATTACAAGTTTCTTACTGTTGTATACTAGTGCTCTAAATCTTAAGAGAACCATGAGCCATGAGTAACAGCAAAGCAGTGAGATAAGTGTCATTAGCAGTCATACCATATCATGTGTTATCTGCAGGCTTTTATGGTGGAGTAATAGTATATTGTACATTGTATGGGACAAAGTTTACATAAGTAAACATCATTAATATAGATTATTGCGAATTGCAGTCACTGGGTATTTAATAGTTTTACTCTTGCTTGCTACAACCTTCCTCATGCTTCCTTTGTAACCTTGGGAATCTGAGCACTAACCTTATGCAGGTATGCCTGGAGCTTCTTCAGGGCCTGGTCTTTACCATAGCACAGGTAACTGTGGGTGTAGAGCTGGTACTTGTAGCCATAGAGCTGGAGATCAGCAGAAAATGCTGGGTCTTTAACTGGATCTTTGGGTGTGAAGGAAATCTGTGTGGATGCACCACCCAAATCCAGAGCTCCCAGAACTTTCCCAGCTTTAGGATGATTCCATTGACCATAAAATGTATACTGTTTGGGAAACAAGTATGGAATTACTGGAATCACAGTAATTGAAAGAATATACCAGATGTCAGTTTCCCTGATGTTTTAAAATTGTCTTACGTCAGTGGGGTGAGGATGATGTCAGTGTCATGAATATGAAATATATAGTTTTCCAAGCACATCATACATTCTTCAAGTATCATGATGTCTAACCATCAGAAACAATCAGTATCAATTTGTGTTATAAAATCAGACCCAACCTTAATAAAGCCTTCCAAAATATAGTTGATAGTGATCCAGCCATATGCCCCCTCCTCCATGCCAGTGATGATTCTGGCTCCACGAAAATCAAAGGGATAACTCTGGATAGTTTTGGTGACCTCAGCAAGTATTATGTCTGCTTGAGTCTTGTTCTGTAAGCTGTTGAACAAAGTAATTAAAAAAGTGATTTGTTATGTAATTACCATCATGCAATAAAAACAAGAAACTTCCACTTGTTTTAAACAGCATTGTGCATACCTGTTTTACAGCTCAATGCAACTAATACAGCTGTTGGCAGTTTATAAGATAATGAGAAAATAGACACCATAATCAATCCAATTAATTATCACAACAGACACATTGTACTCACTTTCTGTTGCCTATTTAATTAGTTATCGCTTGGATCTATTAATGATTATATCCTTAATGATATATATGAAGCAATTTTCCCGGCTCAAACACACCTTTTTCCATAATAACTGCCATATTTTGTGACTGTGTTTGAGGAGGGGAATTAAGTTTAGGTTAGTTGTGCTTTAATGCTTACTATATCACTATTCCCTTTCTCTGGGGTTTCCAAATATGACTAATGCTTTGTGTTTAGACTGACATATTTCCCCCGGTTGCACTTTTCAAACAGGAAAGAGTGGGTTTAAATGCTAGCTCATGAAACTGATCTTCTGATATAAACAACCAAAACAGCAACACTCCTTTAAACTGTGGAAAAATCGAAAGCACTCATTTTTCTTGTTACATATATCCTCCATATCACAGACTGCAAAATAATCCACTGATACCCAGGGGGCTGTACAGAAATGACTTATCACTCACCTCAGGAGCCGCATACCCGCTGTGGCCCCCAGATACACAGGTGTTGTCCTTCGCTGGCGATCCGGTATTTCGTTTAAAGCAACATCTAAGCATTCTCTTAGGCTCTGTCCAGCACCAGGAGGATTTGTGACATAACTAGATATACCATCACCTAAAGACAAATAAATATGTTCGTCTCTACCAGGGATAAGATTATTGTAGTTATATTTAAACAACTGTACTAGATATTATCCAGAAAATAAAACACTAAGATACAGACACATTTTCAGTAGTTTATTTAGGAAACATTATTGTGTCATAGTACATTGCAATTTTTGGTTTTAAGTGTTTGTTTGTTTGTTTTAAGTTTCCCTCTTGATGTTTATGTTTTTCTGTTTTAAAAGGTAAAAAGATAAGAAATGTCGAAGTATGCACTTCAACTGTAGTTTTTCCGTATGCGCTAGTCTTGTAAAACTTGGACTCCAAAGACATTTCTTGTATTTGGATTGTTTGTGCAGTTGTTTACATTGTGTATGTGATTAATTACATTATATATGCAGTTGTTTTTATTTTGACAGTGAAATCATTCATCTTTCCATTAAAATAAAGGAAAGAATGGTTTCTGTCCAAATATTACAATTTCCTTCTTTATTCACAAAATAAATTTTTTGGCTTTATGACTTTAAGACATTTCAGCATTATATAGGCTCATGAAAACGTCTTTTGTTACTTTACCTTTGACATCACACATCAGTTTCTGAGAAACCACTCCAGTGTTGTTTTCCTTGTTCCCAGGCCACTGGTAAAGGAAGAGGGAGGTGTGTGTCGAACCGGCATCAAACACCACACCATACTGAGGAAGTCAGACAAAGACAAGAAATCCACCCATTTTCAAAACACTGGACATTTGTAATGGCAACTTCTTTTGGACTGGCAGGTTACTTAATGCAGATTTGAACCTGTTTACATGCTGCATCTCTCCACAGGTGTTATTTATAAATTTGCAAGCATGGTTTTATTGAGAGAAAAGAGTAACCTTGTATAGCTTTTAAAGTTTTTATGATAAAAAGTTGATTTCTTGCTAAAGCCTTATTATTGTTAGCCATAACACAATGGTTAATTGACCGCAGATCTTGATCTTGAGTTCTTCCCTTTTCAGTCAGGGTACGTTTGCCAAGATCAGCAAACAAAAGCAGGGTCATTTAATCACATAGGAACTGAAGCAAAAAATGATCTGCTCAAGAATGTCCACTTACAGAAGATGAAATACTTAAATTATAT
The DNA here is from genome assembly GCA_037577295.1 of Ladigesia roloffi. NCBI lineage: Eukaryota > Metazoa > Chordata > Actinopteri > Characiformes > Alestidae > Ladigesia > Ladigesia roloffi. The sequence continues at coordinate 2,696 of JBBKCR010139957.1, read as the reverse complement.
TTACTTCTTTTAATTGGATAGAACTAATTCTCATCAAAACCTTTTTTGGCTACAACTATTATTAGTCAAACACAGATGAAATGGAAATGAACTGAATAACATTCACCTGTGTTGAAGGTGACAGATTCACAGTTTGATGCTCAGCCAGACTGAGGATCAGAGCGATAGTGGTCACACACACTACACTTATTAGAGCAGCGCCTAGAAGAATCGGCTTCACCTGTAGTTTGGCCATGTTGTACACACACACGCAAGCTGTGCCAAAAAAGAATATGAAATAATAGTACAAGTCAAGGATGTAGAAATCTATCAGATTGTTAAGTAACTATCTTAAAATATTTATTTGCTGACTCAGATAATTCTGAATTTACAAACATACAAATGTGAACTGTGAATAATATCACATTTTTCAGGGAAAGCCTCTGACCTAAGCATTTTTAGACATTGCTTGTTAATAGTTGGGAGTGGTGACCTGACATCATTCATTACAAATGTAATATAAATGAATATTTTTTCATGCTGCCTAATGCACAGTACTCATAACCCATGTAGGCAAGAAAAAGCCATTTTGAAAGTGTGTCTTTTAAATGGTATGATAAACTGAGTTGTGTTTAATAATGTAACATACATTATAAGTATAAAAAAGATTCTCCAAAAATTAACTTCTAGCACAAGACAAAAAGGAGATAAGGGAGACGAGCAGCTCAAAAAACACTCTAAAAGTTACTTGCAGCATCAAAACTGAGAAGCCTCTTACTTTTAGCTCAGTTACAGATGTTACAGATTACAGAGTGTTAAATATGGGTGTAAAATCTGAGTTTAGTGTGTTAACTGATTATAAAAGTTAAAACATTATGGAAAGATTTAATGTTAGACTCTACAGAATCTATTTTAGTCAACTTAATGCTTAATAAAAAAAAAATTTTTTAGTTTAAAAATCATCTACAAAGGATCTAGAGGTGACTGTCAAAATAAAGTGTTTCTGTTATATCTGTTTCAAACATCAATACACATGACATTCTTTCCATAAACTTGGTGGCACCTACTGGCCAAATTCAAAGTGAAACAAACAAGTAAAATATGAGAAAATCCATTTAATTTTTCTGAATAAAGATTTGTTGGCTTGACTTTACTAATCTGAAGATGGTACATATCTAGTATGTAAACTTTTATAACCTGAATGACCTGTACATTCTATATACATTAAAACAATGAATGTTTTGCTGTGCGGTTTAACTATTAACTCTGACATGTTCGCATTACCGAGAGTCAACACTGAACTCCCAGTTCCCACAGACCTTTGGTTGGTACAGGCTGATAAGATGGTAGAACGGTATGACAGAGACTGACAGGGGAGAAAAAAGAGCTTCACTTACTCTGTGTAATCCGAATGAGCTCAGCCCGCACACACACCGCTATAATGAAGCTCCACAACACACTGATCCCAACTGAACCTCATACAAGTCCTGTTGCCACTGAAGACACAACCTCTTTCCCAGACACGCTTTAATCAGTTTCCCTTTATGTTCTCAACCAACCACACACACACGCACACCCACACCCATGTCCCGCTGGCTTCATTAAAATATGAGTATTATTATTGTCTGTTGTATGCTGTAACCTAAAAACTCATACAAAAGTTAAACAATTATGTAAAAAATGTAGTACACCTTTTTAAAACCATGGTGAAAGGTTAATTCATTGAATCTATTAAAATGTATCTTTTTAGAGATGGAACTGATGACATAAAGTACAAAGAGATTTCACAAGACAAGAAATGACCATTTAACAAATATCTTCCCTCCTTCCAACAAGACAGAGAGGGGCATGAGCAAGTGATAAAGTCTAACCTCAGTCCAATATACATTATGAATTAACTTTAATTGGATGAGATTGTGGTAAGCATGTATTGAAGCGGAATACATTTGTGAGAGGACTACACTTCATTTTTCATCTGAAAAGGATATTTGGATATTGTTCTCCCACTGTTGCCTGGTGTTCTGTAGGTAAATAGAATCGGTGGAACAAATTAGAGTGTCAAGTTTTATTATAGGTATAAGTGTAATTAAAGTGTTTGGTTATTTAGACAGTTTTTTTGGGATAAAAGGAAAATTGCTAAAGATCTTTTCCAAAAAGTTCATAAAAGAAAGTACTGTTTTTTTACTGTAATGGTTGCTATTAGTCTTACTTTTACTGTAATTCACTGCTTTTATTGCTAATACTTTATATTTTACTGTAAACCTTACTGTTACTGTCACTATCACTATTATTGTAACTGTTACTGTTACTAATAAAATAGCTGTTTCTGTACATCTACGCTACTGCAAAAGGAGAGCTGAACTTTTAGAGGTGGAAGAAGACCATATACACACTTTTGGCTTCAATAGCCTGATAAGAATATAACTTTTTTTACATTAACTAATGCAGTTATGAATGTGTTTTTATCTCCTGTAAATTGAACATTTTGGGGATATGAGGGTGTTTCATATCAGCAATTTACTTATAATGAAAAAAGCTATGCTGAAAGCCGAATAATTCTTTTTCTGTGAATTATTTCTAATGAACAGAACATTAAAAAAAATAATAATAAAAAAAATGATAATAATAATAACAATAATGATACTACTACTACTACTACTACTACTACTACTACTACTACTACTACTACTACTACTACTACTAATAATAATAATAAT
>JBBKCR010139948.1:0-11248 GCA_037577295.1 Ladigesia roloffi | reverse complement strand
ACAGGAGCAGATCACAAGAATTGAAATGTCCCAGACCCACAAAACAAGAATTGAAATGTCCCAGACCCACAAAACAAGAATTGAAATGTCCCAGACCAAGAAAACAAGAATTGAAATGTCCCAGACCCACAAAACTGTTCATGAAGAGCAACAGTTTCCCTTACCTTTTGCGAGCTTTTCAAGAGATGAGACTCTCAAAATGGCTGGCTTGAAGGAAATTAAACAAATAAGGGACATAGATCATTTGCCTGAGGCCTGTGGAAAGACCGAAGACACCACACCTAACAGAAAGGAATGAGACCTGCTGATTCTTAAAGCGATAGTTCACCCAAAAATGAAAATTTAATGTTTATTTGCTTACCCCCAGGGCATCCAAGATGTAGGTGAACACAAGCAGAACACAAACGCAGATTATTAGCTTTAGCCGTAGCAGTCTGGTAGTCATTTAATGGAAGTGGTGGGCACCAAACCTTTCAAAGTAAAAAAAACATGCACAGACAAATCCAAATTACATCGTGTGGCTCGTGACGACACATTGATGTCTTAAGACACTAAACAATCGGTACAACACTTGTTGTTTACACAAAGAATATTGATTGTAAAATACATATACTCTAAATATATTTATATCTTTATATATAGCAAACACATCCACAATCTCTGTGCTCTGTGTAAAAAACGAGTGTCGTATACACGCAGCATATCACTTCTGCCGTTTGCGTATCCTACGCCAAAGCGCGCACACAGGGAACATGCCTCATGCTAAGCAGGAGCCCGAGACGGTTTGGACATGGTTGTCTATCAAAGGTAAAAAATTTAATAATTACTGTTCAGTTTCTCGCAAAAACCAATCATTTAGTGTCTTTAGAAATCAATGTATCGTCACGAGCCACAGGGTGTAATTTGGATATGTCTGTGCATGTTTTTATTACTTTGAAAAGTTTGGTGCCCATCCACTTCCATTAAATGACTGCCAGACTGCCACGGTTAAAGTTAAAATTCTTAATTTTTGTTCTGCTGAGGAAGCAAAGCCACCTACATATTGGATGCCCTGGGGGTAAACAAATAAACATCAAATTTTCATTTTGGGGTGAACTATCCAATTAACCTAGAAGAAGTTCTCACAACTTCTGTTTAAACCACCATCTTATTCTGTTTCCAGTTGTTTTTTCGGCTCTATATGTTCTATTAAGTTTCTTAAGTTGTATGGAATCATAAAATGCTTGGTTATCTGTACAATGGAAGAAGGGAATTGCATACAATGCACAATTTTACATCAGAGATTAACAGTTGTAGCACTGGGTTATAGAACCAGGTATAGAAAATGTCAACTGGGGAAAAGTGTGCAGCCAGATTCATTCTGCGGTGGTGGTGAAATGTAAGACCTACCGAAACGGGAGAGAAAAAAGAGTCATTTAACATTTTACCACATTTACTAATATGACGGTAATTCAAATTATTTGGGGATATGTGCCTTGCATCCAATTACTGGTGTCCTCAGTGTCGAAAATACATAAAGGTTATAGTGCCAACAAAATCACCACTTCCTGGTGTATGAATTAAAAAAATAAAGAAAAATCCACTTCACCTTAGGCCTTTTACTCCTTTCCATTCCTCCTCATTATCATTGATTTTGGTCTCACAGTCCTCACTGTTAGTCCTCACTGTCAATCCACTCTGTTGATAGTGTGAACAGTTAGGCAGAATAATGTAGGATAGCCTCAAATCTCTTATTGCACAACATTGTCCCAAAAAATGAAATAGTTTTCTAGACCTTAATACACACACAAACATTTTTTTAAAGATGATTTTGAATGAAAAAAATATAAAAATACATAAATTCGCTCTTACCTCACATTATGTTCTATCTAGGGGCAATTTAGCGTGCTCAATTAACCCCAGTCACACATATTTTTTGGTGGTGGGAGGAAACCCTAGTGGTCACAAGGAGAACTCCACACAGAAAGACCCTGTGCCCGACCCGGGAGTCGTACCCAGGACCTGCTTCCTGTGAGACAACAGCACTAACCCCTGCCCCACCGTGCCGCCCATTAATTGATCATTAAATATACTAAAATAAAAGTAAACTGCCATCCCTAAACTGGATCTTAAATATATTATATTTTTATATAAAGAATAGTGCACCAGACCATTGAGAAAGAGTAAATAATACAAATGTTGTACAAATCATGTCCCAAAATATATTTTTACCTGACTAGCTAATTTACAACTGTCCCACATTAAGCTAATCATACTGTCCTATTTTAGGACTCCACATGTAGGACAATAAAAACATTAAAAAAAAAAAAATTTAAATAGCGTATGCACAATGCATGTTATACTACTTTTGATTAATAAATGCTTAATCAACACATTCAAATGAAAAAAAGCAGAATTTTTTTGATGATGATTAATTTATAAACTTAAAGCGATAGTTCACCCAAAAATGAAAATTTGATGTTTATTTGCTTACCCCCAGGGCATCCAAGTCGAAGGTGACTTTGTTTTCTCAGCAGAACACAAACGCAGATAATTAGCTTTAGCCGTAGCAGTCTGGTATTCATTTAATGGAAGTGGATGGTCATCAAGCCTTTCAAAATAAAAAATGCACAGACATGTCCAGATTGCCCCCCGTGGCTCGTGACAACACATTGATGTCTTAAGACATGAAACGATTGTTTTTATGAGAAACTGAACAGTATCTATCTTTTTACCTTTGAAAGATGATCAATTTTGTCCAAACTCACTGTCACTTGCAGACCTCCACTCTATGTCACATTCTTCAATCAATGTACTTCTTGTTTGATGATTGCTCCACCTGGATTATTATTTTTTGTCTATAAAGATATGGTCATAATGACTTTGATCACAGGGAAGTACAGCTTTGATTTGGTAACAATTTCACTGACATTCATTAGTTCGGGGAGAGATACACCGACTGAAGTTTAAGTGTCTCACCTTAAGCAGTGTCCCTTATTAGGGCAACTCACCCTACCAAATAGAGCAGAATAGAATCGATCAGTTAGGAGCACAGGAAATGAATGGCAACCAACGATCTTTGACACTGGGCCAACCTCTTAGTTATCAGTCTTTCTGTAGATATCCACATAATAATACAATTCACTTCACTTGCATGCAGTGAGTTGGAGGCAAACCAAGAGCAGATTTCCAGTGGTATATGTATTCTCCTATTGTTACGCCCCTCTGTGGTGGATTTTGTCTATGTGGTCTATTTTCGTGTGCTGTGTGTTTTGCCTCTTTTCAGACAGTACCGTACCCTATAAAAGGAAGACGCCTGCGTTGCTGCCAGCGAGCACGTTCGGGGAAACACATTCTTTTCTTTGCCACTTCTTTCACCACCGCAGCATTTTTTTTTTCAAACACTCCGAGTGGGCTGACGCCCAGCGTTCCCCCCCACTGTAGCCTCGCTTCTCCTCGCTCTCAGGGTGAGAGCCTGAGAGGAGGCCTGTGGTCCCTGGAAGGCCTGTTTGAGGCCCTGGTTTTTATTAATAAATATGTTCATATGTTTATGTTGTCGTACTTTCCTTTCTGTTCACGTCCTTAATCCCTAGACTGGGGGCATAACACTATCGATTACGTGGAATGGATTCTTCTACAAAACAGTGCTAGGAGAACAAATATTGTTGAGGGTTCAAATAAATAATTATGAAATGTGAAGTTTTTAATAATCTTTAAAATAACACTGTAATTGTATGAAGTAAATATAGTGGTTTCTCTGACACACCATTGTGTTTTCCAGGACTGTGTTCACCAGCACTGTATTTTTTGTCTTTATCAAAATGTCTTTATCAAAAAACATTATTCTGCTTTCTTATTAGCACAGTCAAAAACAGCATTTTCTAAAATATTTTCCAAAACACATCTCCACAATTATGTACTCATTATTAATATATACCTTTAATTTTCTGCAATATAAGATAGGGTTTACAAAGCACATTCAGAATCCATCTTGTTCAGAGATGAGCTAACACAAGAGGCTGACCAATCTCCAGCAACGAGCCAGCATGTATCCTGTGGCGATGCAGAGATCACTAGTTGCTGAATGGAGGTTCTTGATGTATCTTATCACAAGTTGCATTTATTTAAAAGACAGCTAACTTGCTATAGAGTGCCTGTAGTAGCCTATAAAAACCACCCCCCCGACCCCCAACTTAAGCATGGATTGGTTAGGAGCATGGCCAGTAACAACTTATTTGTATAAAAGGAACTATTTTTAAATAGAAATAAACTCATGATATCTCTTTACGTGAGAGTATTTGTTTTGCAAATAACATGTTCTGTATAGTCCCTAGACATATAATAATTTGTTAAAAAAAAGTAAGTTTTGCCTATGTACCCTTTTTTGTTGTTATTTTATAGTAGATCTCATGGTTCTTTTAGTTAATTTTTGGTTTATTAATCAGCAAAAACTATTTAAAAATACTTGTGGTAGTTAAAGGAAAAACAAAACAATAGTTATCCTCTCACAGTCAAAAAACAGCACAGTCTAAAGACATGTACTTCATGCGTGTTTAGATTTGCAGAATATGCTGCGCATACAAGTTGAAAAACTAGATTTGTCCTGCCTGTCTGAACAAGGCAATAAGTCCTGGGGAGGTGGAGAGGATAAATGTGCAAGAGCAGGGACTTCTGGGTATCTGAACACACATTGTTTGCTGGATATTATTCCTGCATGATTCCAGGTGATTTCTCTGAGATCATGCAGGTAAGTTATATTTTTATGACAGTCTATGATTATACAGTCTTTGGCATCCTGGAAAGTGACCCTCATATGTTTTATTTTTTGTTTGTTTTTTCATTGTTCTGATTTTTGTTGGTATATCAGATTTTTTGCTGTTGCTAGACTCATCAATGCTTTTTTGATTTTTGCTACAGAGTTGCATTTTTCAAATGATTCAATATCTAGAATCAACTCTAAAAAAACAACTGAGCAAGCAATTGGAATACAATGTATAACATAAAAAGGGAGTGTTGAAAACAATATCCCTAAAAGAGAAGTTTCACAAAGACGTATCTTGGGATCAGTCCCAAGAGCACCATCTTTGAAATGTACAAATATTTTACGAATGCTAAATTAGGGCTAATTTAACAATCCTATCAGTCAGTTTTCTTTGAATATGTTTTGACTCAAATGCCATGAATATTAAAAATAGGGAATACAAACACAGGCACTGGCAGGAACATAGGAACACTGTGTAGTAAATTACCTTCAACATAAATACAAAGAAAGTACACTATGAAAAACACTTGATTCAATATAACACACAACACATTTATTGCCAAGGTAACCCAGCCAGGTTTAAACTGATGAATTAGTTGGGTTATTTGACTTACAAATTAGGTTATTATTTTCAATTTTCCCACAGGTATTTTAAACTATGGCATCAAATGTGTAATATTAAAGAAATAAAAACAATTAACAAAGTTATTAATAATACTATGAGAGAAAACATATTTAAAATCTCAGTCTTTGTAATGTCGTTCTGTTCCTAATTCCCAAATAAAAATATTGGTCATTGGAAAAAAGTTTTTGTAAATGCGATATTACTCGAAGACTTGGTTGTTTGGTCCCAGCAATTAGGTAAAATTGCATAAGATCCTAACATCTGGCAGAGAAAAGGAGGGGCACTTTAAACCTTGGGCAGTAAGACGACCCCAAATGTTAAACAAGGAAGAGCCATTTTAATCATGATACTCGCATATGGAGGCAGTAGGTCTACAAACATGAATAATCTCAGATTCTTGTTTTATTTTTATGGGGAATAAAATGTCTAGGGTGGGGATTCTCTGAAGACCATGCCTGACATCAATTTCAGGAGTTAATTATATATTGATGGGCTATGTCAAGAAGTTTATCTGTACGGGAGTCAGTGGCGAAACAACATAGTCATGGGCCCTGGTGCAAAAATTCGATCCGAGCCCTTATACTGTTTCAAATTTATCCCGAGGATGTTTTTAAAAAATAAAACCCGACCCGAGCCCGTGTATCCCGACCCGACATATTAACAGTAATTTTCGGGCCGAGCCCGATTGTAATCCGTCTCTTTTTTAACACGTGGGCCGTTATAACACCCGTTCTGAACTGTGGGTGCTTTCCTAAATTCACACTTCGAGCTCTGAGACTCTCAAATGCTGGATCACGGCCCACATGTTCGGGCAGAGACTCGAAATCTAATTCACAGTGCCTCTCAATGGACAAAAGTATTGGGACGTCCTTTACCTTTGTCTCCCCTTCCCAATGTAAAGGAAATAACGTCTTTTTAGTCAACGGAAATGAAGAGCATAGTTTTTATCATGTAAACCACATTTAGTCTCGTTTTTATTCGTCAACAAAACTACATTATTTTGTTTCGTTATCGTCACATGACCAGCATTTACGTCGCATCTTGTCTCGTTTTTGTCATGTTTTTGAACGAGAAGCACATATGTAGTTTATATAAATTGTAATTATAAATACAAAAAAGCCTGAACTACGTGCTGCTGTAATTTCTGCAGCAAAACGAAACAGCCCGAGATTTCACATCTTGTGGCTGAAGGTGCTTCACGGCAGTCTCCATTCCGCTTTCTTTGCACTGGAGCTTTCTGCAAACCGCTGCAGACCTGATTACACACGTTTTTATTTGATGGTTGGATTTTAATGCTGAGGATTTTTTTTGCTTTTGTTTTTTAAAGAAGGTCTGAGGTAGTGACAGGCCCAGAGAGACCACGGCCCGGGGGTAACTCCACCTGCTGAACCTGCTATAGCTACTTAAGCCACTGTATAGAGAACCAGTTAATTATGATAAATGCCAGTGGCAAAGCATTACAAGACAAAGCATTACATTGCAATATTTAACTCGGTGTCTCTCAGTTTCAAAGGCACAAAGCATTTTGAAAAATAATCTGTACAATGCAGAAGACAGCAATGCATAGGACAAGCTATGTTTAATTAGTCAAAATGTTCATTATATTATGAAACTGTTTAGTTTTTCATGAAAAACTATTAGTTAGTTTGCTGTTTAAGAACTGAACTCAAGAATCTCAGGACCCTCCAGTTCCTCTTCATTCTGGTTTCCAGTTCCATGTTGCTGGTAAATCCTCAGAGACTAGAACATCTACTAAAACAGCAGAGATTATAACCTGCACAGAGATCTAACAAGTAAAAGATAAGGTGTAGGGAAAAAAATCTTCAACCGGCACATGTTAATAAGCTGGCCCATACACTAGATCATTAAGAAATCCTGTCTTAATGGAAGTAAGGGTGTTGTGTTAAAATATTATTAAAATGCAAGTGGAAGTTTTAAACTTGAAAATGTACAATGCAAGAAAATTTGATAAAATATTAATTTACAATTAATTGGCATGGTCCACTGTAGATGTTTTGTGGATGTTCAGCTCGTCTTCAACTAACATTGATCTAATTGTCTATTAAATGTGATTGAGTTTTAAATCGATAATGAAAGATTATATTAAATGTAATCCTTACCATACAAAAGAAGTCCCTTTGCACAGAAGTTCTAATCCTAATCCCAAACCTAAACCAAATTATGATGAATAATGAACTTTGTTTGGTGCAACCAGATAGTCTGTTAACAATTAAAGCATTTGTAGAGAACACATATTCATTTGAGAAAATTGTGTCCCTAACTGTAAGGAGTAGTTTATGTTAATGCATTTTCTACATTAATTGTGAAAAAATGTGCTTGCTGAGTCAATGATTTGTCATCTGTTGCATTTGTATTTGTTTTGCATAAATGTTTCTACTGGAAACCTTTTAAAAGCAGTCACCACCTAAACTATATGGCAAAGCCGATGACCAAGACTGACACAAGTCAGGGTTCAAATACTAGACCAAGATAAATCAACATCACAGAAAAACTTTACAAATCTGGACTTGAGTCTGAGCCCAGACCTGTACCACAGCCCCATCTAGTGTGTGTACTGTCCTTCCAACAAAACTCAAAAAATTGTGTGGTGCACATGCTACCAGTCCAAATTCTGATTCTAACTACGTCCCCCAGTTCAACTGCCCCACCCATATAAACCCAGGAACGGCCTCTTAATGAGTGAATTAGTAGATTAAGAAGTGTTGGGAGAAGTGTCAGAGTTTAGGTCTTGCTAAGGAGTGATAATGAGAAGATAAGTTTAGCACCTCATAGGGCTAATTATATGATTAAATGCAGTAAGTCAAGATTTAGCTAATTAAGTGTTAAGTTCAGCAAAAAGTTTTAAGTAACAGTGTAAATGTATGAAGTGTACATAGTGGTTTCACTGACACACCATTGCGTTGTCCAGGTTGTGTGGCAGCCTGGTAAACTGAGCAGACTCACATTTTAGGTCTTCATCAGGTGCTACACTGGGGTCATTGTTGTACAAAAGCCATCTTTTGACAAGGTTGAATGTGTGTTTTAGGCTTCTTCCACACTAAGAAAAACTGAGGCTCAAAGGTCCTGAGAAATGGGAAAGGACGAATATATGGGACGGACTCAGGGTTCGCCTGTTTTTAAATAAAAAGTCATTACAATGCGTTCTTATTAGCACTGTCAGAAGAATTTCCCCTGGGATAAGCTCTTTTTTATCTCTTATTTCATCTAATGCTGGTACTGGCTCCAGCACCACCAGCACATCAGACAAGCTGAAAAAGTAGATTTGTGCTGCCTGTTGGAACAAGTCTGTGGAATGGGATCAGGGTAAATGTTCAAAAGCAGAAGTTCTGGGAACTTCAACAAACGTTACTTCATGCAGCAACCCACAAATCTTTATCCAGAGTGGAAATGTTTGCTGGATTTTATTTCTTCATGACTCTAAGCGATTTCAGTTAAGTTCTGATCATGCAGGTAAGTTCTTCTTTAAATGACTGAATGATCAATCATTGTCTGTATTCTGATTCTGATATGTTTTCATAATTTTTATTACAAATTTTAGACGTCTATCAGATCGTTTTCTGTTGCTGAAATCATCAAGGAATTCTTTCTTCTAAAACAATAGTTTTTTTTTCACTCTGTACACAATAGTGTTGTAGATATGGTTCAGATCGATATGAAATTTCAACTTTATGGTAATTTACTTTACTGGCATTTATCCTGGTATTTAAAAATTGGTTACAAATATCCAATACATAGCATTAATTCTCAATAAACTGAGCAACAAATTGGAATATAATATGCTCAATAAGAAGATGCTCTGCAATTGAATTGGTCAAAAAATTAGTAAAAAACAAACTTTTTGAAGAGGAGCTTCTCAGAGACAATCCTACCCCAGAGAACCACTGTGGAAATAATTCTAAATGAAGGCTAAAGTAACTATCCCATTGCTGATTTCTTTGAATGTGTTTTGCTTTGTATGAAGTGAATCTTAATAAACTGTGAATACAAACACAGACACTGACAGGAATCTTAGAACGTCAACACAAATATGATATGGGAGCTGCAGGTCTAAAAGCAGGAATAACCTCAAATTGCTGCTTTGTGTTTATTAGGAATAAAAAGTCTAGAGTGATGTTTGTGTAAAAATAATATATTTCAGGTGTTATATGTGTCCGAATTCTGAACAAATATCTATATATTACTGTGTAAGAGCATCAGGAAGTTAGTGTGACTTTAGGTCCCAATGGTTCTCTAATGCCTAAAGAACATGCTTGTAGAAAAAAATGTGAAGGTGTTAAAAAAAAAAAAAACGTCAGCGTGATTTTTAGATTCTGTGCCAAAATATTATGAGACTTGACTCAGCATCTGTCAGTTTGAAGGATAAACCTGTCACAAGGCATAATGACAGCCCTTAATGCAGTACAAGACCTCAATGCAATATAACTACTTATTCAGATTGGGTTAGAATCGCGGGATCTGCTGCCTAAAAGAAGAGAAACTATGAGCCTCAATATGTGCATGTCTGAGCAGCACTGGGCTGTCCATCGGGTGTGAGTGTGCGTGTCTGCACCTGTATGTGAGAGAGGAGTGTTTGTGTGTGTGTGTATCCGTGTGAGTGTGCGTGTGTGTGTGTGCGCATGCATCTGTGTGTGAGAGAGTGTGTTATATTGCGTATGTGTGCGAGATTGTCAGTGTATGTGTGTTTATGTATGTACAGTACTGTGCAGAAGTCTTAGGCACCTTTGAAAATGGTTTGAATCTATTTGTATCAGCAGTGGGTTTTCTAAGTCAAGCAGGTTGCCAGCAAAAACACAAGTGAACATCAGAATAAACTCAAACAAACAAGAAAGCAGTAAAACCGTATCAAGATTTCCTTTTTTCTAAAAAGGAGATGATGTTTTGTCTGCTGCTTAGAAGAACATTGGTATGGTTTCTGCTCAGTGCTTACAGTCACTGTGATAATTTATAAAATTCCATAAGCAGCAGCACCTAATTTTAACATAATAAGGTAAAACCAGCCAAAACAGGTATTTGATTGTAGCTAAAAATGAATATTGGACCTTCATGAGGAAAGAGGTCTGGAAATGGTCAGCAGAACACTTTGCCACAGATAAAACCAATCTTTATTGTAGTAAGGTTCATTGTATGTATTGTAATATTAATATTTTGACAGTAACTTAACACTAATATCCAGTAGTAAACAGTTATTAAGTATAATTTAACTATTGTATATATGTGTGTGTGTATGTGAGAGAGAGAGCATTTGCCTGTATGTTCCTGGTCCTTGTTCCTAGTATATGCCTTTTCTGCATAGGCTTTTTTCCCATTAGGTTGCTCTTTATATTTGCAATCTGTAATCGCATATTTATTTTTTGTTAGCCCTTTGTCTTGAGTCAATTTATTTTATTATTTGAGTTATTTTTAGCTGAGATTTCATTTGAACTGAAAGCATTGTTTACTTATTGTTTGTTCAAAGTAGAAAATGCTGTCAAATATTTTACCTAATATAATGAATGATCGTGATTAACAATCGTGATTTCAATATTGATTAAAAAAATAAACAATCATTTTGGCCATAATCGTGCAGCCCTACAGAAGTTTGATATTTTCGAATGGAAAATTACCAACAATAATGCTTTCTTATATGCTTATATAACCCAGATTAAAAATATTAGGAAACATCTGAGTGTATTTACCAGAAGCTCCACTTTTAAAGTCCTTTATTCAGGAAACACAATGGGTCAAACTCAACTTGATGTTTCTTGCAACTAAACTTTCACATCTTATGTGCCTGGTGTGATGTGTCTTCATGTGACGGCCACCTCGTCTCCGTCACGCCCTTCCCGTGATCCGTCTCCCGAGTATTAGTGTCCCTTTACTTT
>JBBKCR010139939.1:2134-21109 GCA_037577295.1 Ladigesia roloffi | reverse complement strand
ATTGTTATTATTTTCTTTATTTATTTATATTTCTGTGTGCATCTGAGTACACACACACACACACACACTACATTTCTACTTTAATACCAAAATGCAATAATAACGTGACCCATATTATCATTAGGCATAACCATGAACGGAAAAGAAATGGCTTGGGGCTTTTGTAAAAACACACACACACACACACACACACCACACACACAAACAGACACACACGACACCACACACACACATTAACACACACAGACAGTGAGGCTGGCGGCTGTACCACCCGTTGTTAGTGATATCATTACCCCAGCGTAAAGAAAGGATTAGTCCTCTGTCTCTAATGAAAAGCGACATTGGCTCCTTGTTGCCGCGGGAAACCCATAGAGCACAAGGGTAGTTGTTGGGGAGGGGTAAGTATCCACTACTGCGCTCTGTTCTATCTAAACGGCTCAAAGCTTTGCGAAGGTTCATTATTGCTCTGCCTCATTGAAGCTTTAGCACTCTAGCACATTAGCTCACATTCATTTTCTGGTTAGCATGCTAACTTTTCAGCTTCCTTTCATTCAGCAGTTAAATGTGTGACTGTGATCATCAGAGAACATCATGCTTGATCATCTACACAGCCAGTTTCACTTAAGTCTAGCAATTATTGTATTACTGACATCTGATAATTAGCTAAAAGTCACTTTTTCCTGATATACCAAAAATGATCAATGCTTAAAAATACATAATGATCCCTATACATTTATCAAATATTTTTTTAATGATTACATATTTAACTGTCAGCTGTTACATTTGACTAATTGCAAACTCACAATAATATTTTAACAATAAAATAGTTACAATTACAGCAAATACACCACAAGACATTAATATGTGTCTAAGTTCTGTCACTATAAGTGTGATTATGCTTATAATATGATACTGAGTATTAAGAATAACAATGATTTTAAACTGATTTATTAATATCCAAATAAATATTTGAGACAAAAAAGAGACAAAAATAATAGAAATTAAAGAATTGCAATATTTCTTTATTTTCTTTATTTCTTTATTAACTAAATTCTCACTACACTATTAAAAGTCTTTATGTTCCAGTATGCAGCTTAGGTCTTGGTGTCATAAAAATAAACACATCCTCTACAATTGTGCAAAGTAATCTACACATTTTAAATAGAAATTGTGCACTAAAATATATATTGTGCACTAAAAGTGCTATATTTAAACATTTTCTCTGTAAAGGGTGTATGAAAGGATTTTCACTAAGAAAAATAAAACCACCCAAACTTTATGACACAGCTGCATACACTGTGTGTGTGTGTGTGTGTGTGTGTGTGTGTGTGTGTGTGTACATTGTCTCCAAATGGAAGCAGCTCTGTTTTTTTACTCATTGTGAAGGGGGAGGGGGGTCTATATGGATAATGTCTGCTTCACTGAACTTCACACACACATACACTCACACACAGCCTTGCTGAATCCTTCTTGTCCAATGGACTGTCCATATTTGTAAGACTGATGTGTAATCTACTCTAATCAGCAGTAGTGTTGACATGTTCGTAAATAACACTAAAGGCTCATCATTTATCGTTATTACCCGTATTTTTATGACTCGTATTTCTTGGTTTCTTGGTATTTCTATGCCAAATCATATTTGGTGTTGTTTTGTGAAGTTTGCCTCTTTGAGTTTACAACATGACACATGAAATGCCCATGAGGCAAGGGCATGTATTGATGTACATACTGTACATTTTTCCTAGTCCTGTTGCAGAATACAGTATGTCATAATATGGTGATGATTGCACCTTATGTTTGCTTGTCCTGTAAACATTATACTGTTGCTTCTATGGTTTTTATTTGTGTGTATTTTTCCTGCCCACACTGTTGTTGTCTTGCTGTGTTTCTGTTCTTTGTGTTTCACCATGGTTCTGGAGGAGCATTGTTTCAGAGATTCTGAAAGCTCCTGACATGGACTGTGAGAGGAAATCTGAGCAAAGACCCACGCTCAAAAAAATGAAACCTTGACTTTAATTCATTTTTTCTTGTCAACAGGTTCCACAAAATGTATTTATGTAATTTTAAAACAAAGTTGAGACATAGTTAGGTGGACCTTAATAGAAAAAATAAAGAAGTCAACAAACACAATTCTTGTAAGTAAACTGAATATAAATAAATGAAGTAAAGTGCACAACATTCTTGTTCATTTTTTGGAGTGCATGTACACACCGAGAGAACATAAAAACTCTATACAAAAAAGACCCCAGCCATGAAGCCAACTCAGGACATTCTAAAAGTCTGTGGCTTTTTTAACTAAACTGTCCAATATGCTTTCTTTGATGCAAAATAGACTTCAGGTTTAAGTAGAAATTACACTATTGTGCATATTACAAAAATTTCTCCTATTAGTGTGACAAAGGGGACGTGTTATGCCTGACAGGCCCTGTCAAGGTTGGAGAGAACAACTCATTTTACAGAATAATGATACTATTAGTGTTGTTGTTGTTGTTTATCTCATGATATGAAATCCATTCAGGTCAAAAGGACAGATGAACACAGACAAACACAAGTTTATAAATTAGCATATAAAGAGAGTAAGTAAGACAATTAATCATTAGATTAATAATACGTCAAGAGTTCAGCGAGGTTAACCACATCCTCTGCATGTATATCAAAGCTCGATTTCAGGAATCGGAGGGAAAAATCTTCAGAGGATGAGCAGTCGTAAATTGTGATGGCATCCAGTCAATCGCACTGATCTACACTTCGGCCTCTGTCCATCGCCCAGCCATAAACCCTTATTTGGGTTAAATGGTGCTCTTTGAGATGTGCGTCCTAATAACATTATGGGCTAATATCAGTGAGGGAAAACAGCCTTCAGCGGGGCGGGCCGAGGCCTTGGACTGCGTCTTAAATAGCAGGAAGATTCCGCCAGAGCTAAATGATGCTATTAGCTCGCAGAGAGCCCGCTCTGATCGGTTAATTGGCGGTAATTGTGGGTTATGCTTGATCGGGAAATTCGCCCCGGGGTCATATTTGGAAAGATTTACTGGACTTTCAGGTTGGGGCTGAGATTTACAGTAGACGGTATCACTGTGTCTGACGGAAAACACGCCCACAGATGACAACATAGCAGAGAACCGGCCTATACTAATACTATATGATAATAAAGAGTGAGGCACTGAATAAATTATGTGTCTATGGTGTATCTCTGTATGCCATTTCATGATACAAATAATAAAAATAATGCACAATTATTCCTAGAGAATAAACATGTCAAAGTGAGGACTGATGTATAGCAATCACTCAGTGAATACAAAGTCAAGCTCACCCAGTCTTGACTTGCATTGGCAGTACTTAAGAAATAGTTCTGCTAAAAATAATATGAACTCTAATTACAATTGATCCCAGATATGGTCAATCAGCTAATTTATGTTTTTTCTTCTGAAGTTTACAGCTGGAACAGGGAGGCTAATGTTGGTAACACTAGAATTCAAGAGTCACTGAAATCTCTCCCATAATCACATCCACAAAACTCTCAGTTCTTTGAAATCACATCCAGTCTTCATTTAGGTGGTCCAGACTGTAGAAGTGGTTTGACATACAGTATAACTTACTGTGAGCAGTAAAAACGGATTCAATTACACACACCACCTGGACTGGTGTTCAGGGCTGATCTTGGATCAGATTATGCGAGTTGGTACAACAAAAAATGTGTCTAGGTCAGTGTTCCTGGTCCTGGAACTGTCAAAATCTGTGGTGCAAAAAGCTGCATGCAAACAAAATCTTTCTCTCCAGGTCGACCTGAGGAGGAGGGGTTCCCTTTTTTGAGTCTTGGTTCCCTTCTGAAATTTCTTCCTCCAGCCAAGGGAGATTTTCCTCGCCTCTGTCGCCATAGGCTTACTCACTATGGGCTTGGACCTGGACTCTGTAAAGCTGCTCTGCGACAACTTGGTCATAAAAGTGCTAAATAAATTAAATTGAATTGAATAGAATAATCAGGTCACAGTGCATCTTGGCAGCTAGCCACTGTAGTCTGAATTAAATGAAGCAATTCTTTACCACTTCTTGGTGTCAGAAACCACATAAGAGAGTGTATCAGAGATTGCCTCCACACATTTTGAGGACAGAGTGAGATGATTTAGGCCTGCATTTAGCACCATGCTAATTGGCTGACTGTCCGTGTTTGGGGTGTGAGCGGGAGCTTTTTGCCAGTTACTGGATGAAAATGACTCAGACGTCCTCACGTACTGAAGCGTAAGATACATTAACCTTTTGCAAGAGTTCAACTGGATTGTGCAGATTGTCCTGCAGTCGTCGGGTTTCTCACCGAAACTTCCTGTCAGAGCCACTTAATGTGTGAGGTGCTTCAGCACCACGGGGCCTTAACAACCCAAAGAGCGACATTTCAAAATGTCAATCATTTTAGGCCACTGACCAGGAAGTGACTCAAAATAAAAGACAGTGTCTGTCTGATTTGGCGCAGAAGCCCTGGATGGTGTTAAATTTTGAAACGTATGGGTCGAATTGTCTGCCCTTTGTGGTGATAAACTGTCTTCCCCCAAGAACTCTTTTTAAGCCTCGCTGTGTGATGTCTTTTTACTGCTTCTTTCTCCGTGCACACACTTACACAAAAGAACACAAGCACAGTACTTAACCTCAAGGCTAACACTCACGAATACACATAAACACACATACACACACACATATATATACATATATACTAGCAGTCATATTTAATGAATATATGCCTGAGAACTCCATCTCTAAAATCTTCCTCACAGAAAGTTATTACATGAAATGGTCATGAATGCACTGCCTAATGCAGACTAAAACGTAATTCACCACCAATGTAGAGAAATCCTCTATAATAATCCTCTCTGTAGAAATGCTAGACACAAGCTCACATGTATGTTCATATATTTACTACACACAACACATGGAACCAGTTTTACAAGTTTCAGTTATCCAGGTTTAACCCAGAGTCTACAAAACATGATATAGTGCAATGCTGTTATGCATGTTAGAATCCCTTTAGGGAGCTGGCAGGAATTAGTACAATAGATTTCTCAGGCAATTTTATAACAATGAATTAACATGGTGTGCATGTCCATCACCTTTTGAAAATAACTTGCCAGTGTTATTTGTGTGTTATTTGTATGTAGGATTAGATTATTGTTTATTTTCGATCCATAAACTGTTTACTTCTCATACAGAACAACACACATACAGACATACTAGATGTCGAGTCATATTTTATGAATATAGGCCTGGGCCATTAAAAGATATTAACAGAAAAGGTATCCGAAATCTGCATTATTAGATTATTAAAATTAAACAGAGAGTTTCCGAATGGGCTTGGTATGAAACACACTGTTCTAGAGAAAAAATCTCAGAATAATTTACTGTAGTGGTGAATGGTACCAGACATCCATCTCTAAAATCTCCCTCACAGAAACGTATTACATGAAATGGTTATGAATGTACTGTGTAATGCAGATTGTTTGTCATAATCAACCATCAACATTCTGTATAAACACTAAAAATATACTTGTAACTTCACTGGAGGAATAAAATTAAATAAAATAAGGCATGATGCCTGTTTCCATTTAACACCACGGTAAAGCAATCCCCTATAATAATAAGTTTCATTCCAAATGTACTCTGGATGACTATGTTTACATCTTAATTGTAACATTAAACAGAAATTTCTAAAAATCTGGAATTCCACCTCCAAACAAAATGTGTTATTAGTAAGTAGGATTCCATTTTTGAGTATTTTTATGTTACATAATGAGAAGTATCAATAAATCAAACAGAACAAGCCAAACCAAAGGTGTCATTTTTCTCATTTTTATTTCACAATCAACTTTCACACAAAACATCTCCAACACCTCAATAAAACACTTAAATTAAAACACTGTTTACAACAGAATATATTAAAGCAATGATGTTTCAAATAAACAGCTTCAACAAATCTGCAATATTTGTGAGGTTTTTCAGAAAATGAAACGCAAAGGAAGACAACGCGATCTCGCTTTCTTATTGCTGGAAAATGTTTTATATGTACACAGACACGCCCTTGGTCATGCATACACAGTTCACAGAGTATCAGAAAACTTAAGTCTAGAAAGTTTGCCTGGATTTCCTTCCTGAATGTGGATTAGTTTTAATCTTGCGGCCCCTCCGTCATGAACAGGTCCAGAGCAGCACTCTGAAATCTGATTGGCCCCTGAAGTGTCTAAGCACTTCAGTTACCTCTTGGAACCCTCATGTTACTGCATTTACATCATGTGTTAGGGAAGGGAAATGCTCGAATAATGATGAGAATTGTATTTGTACATATTTAAAGCTTTTTAAATAATTAGATCTTAAACAATGTATATACATAACATTATATACACACACCAATGGGTACATGTACGGAGATACATGCCTGGAGAAAAGGTAAAAGAATAAGAAAGGCAATAGAAGGATCAAGGTCAATAATCCATTAGAAATATTATGGGATGCAAGTAGTTGTGCCAGGTCCGGCATAACAGAAATGTGGTATGTAACCACACACACCACAGTCATTATTATATAAATCAAACTAAAGCTGCAACCAAAATACCTCAGAATTATAGAAAAATCTCCCACTTGGATGAGTATCACAGAACTGAACTATTTTAATATCAGTTCATCTGAGTGGCTAATATGTAGTAATTAATATTTATGTGTTTTCACTGTAATGTTTGGAGGAAACATTAGGTATGAAAATAAATGTACAGTGGATATTCAGTAGTTTGGCTAAAAGACACCCAGTCTGCCGGTAAAAATGAATTTGAGCAGTGTTTGAGCAAAAAGAGGGAGAGAGAGCAAACGAGCTGCAGGATCCAGGAGAAGCTGGTCAGTGTCAAGACCAAAGCAGTCCCTTCACCAGGTCAGAAAAATGTAACAAACCTTTGTGAAGGGAAGTGGAAGACATATTTGGCCACTGATCTGCCACTGCTTTCAGCTTTGTTCTAATGTGCATCCTTCTCGAGGAACATTCCCAGTCTGCATTCAGAGATTATTTTAATTAATTTATTTAAGATTCAGAGATTCTTTTCAATCCAGTTGTATGCAGTTCAAACTGGTTCTTGAATGTGGAATTATGTATTCAGGAGATTCATTTTATAACCCTCAAACTAATTATGGTTGATTTGCAGATTCCTTAAGGCTGAATTCATTAGACCTGGTTTTGGAATCCAATCCTTTATGTTCCTGATTTGGAAAATCATTCCTAAACCTAGCATTATTTTTGCTTGATTCAGAGATTCATTCCTGAACTCAGACTCCTTCATGTGTGAGATTGAAATCTGAGCCTTGGATTATTAAAAAAGGATTTTGAGATTCATTGCTGAATATGGAATCATCTGTCAGTGATTCACTTTTTTGTTTTTGTCCCCCCCCCTTCCACTGTTGACCCATCTCTGTTTGTTTCTGTCTCTGTCGCTCTTGCCCTTCTCCCCTCCTGCCCTCCCTCTCTCCCTTTCACTCCTACCATTCTCTCTCTATACAGTTTTGCCTGAAGCCATGACAACATCATTATGGTCAGTGTTACTCTAACAGGCGCTGACGTGCGTAGTACCCAACGTCCCCTTTCTAATCGAGAGTGGGATTAAAACAGAACAAAAATAAAAGCACTCCCTAGGGTTCCTCTACTCTAATGTGTGTGTGTGTGTGTGTGTGTGTGTGCGTGTGTGTGTGTGTGTATGTATCTGATTGTCTGAATCTATTATAGCCTCTTTAAAAATTTGTGTTCAATCTGTTATAGAACAAGGAGATTCACAGTGTCTATCATATTCTATTGCACCAAACCTTTGACAGTGGGTGCGACCAAAACAGCTGCTAACCATTCTGGTAAAAATCCATCAAGTGCACATTTTCAGTCCAGGAACTCTACAAGCTTCATATTCATACGTCATGTTTCATATCTCAAACAGAGGTTCTTACCAGTCAAATATCCTGAAACAGCTAAATTCATTTGTAAAGTTTTGTAACACTTGCACCACAGCTAAATTAGTGGGTGAAAAACACTATGTAAACACACACACACACACACACACACACACACACACACACACACACACACACACACACACACATATACACACACACACATTCAGCTACCCCCACACCACCCCACCCCACCACACTGATTCTGGCCCACGGGATGGCTGCATGAATACAATGTGTAATCAGTCATAGGGCAATGCGACTGGACGCCCACCTCACAGGTGTATTGTGGGTAGATGTCCTGGGTGGGGTTGGGGGTGTGGCTGAAACCTCCGCCCATTTCTCGAGAGGAGGAAAAGGTCAAGTAGGAAGGACAGTCAGCGTAAGGTTCCCACACCAGTTCATCCAAGCCCCCTGACTGCGAGCCGGTATACATGCAGGGCTGATGATGGGCTGAATCGACACTGTAGGGGGTGCTGTTGCTCAGCCCGAGCTCAGGAGATACCTGATAAGTCAGAAGCGGGTAAGAAGGGTCGTGTGTGGGCGGGGTCTCGGTGAAAGAACTGTCTTCAGAAGAAGGTTTGTGCTTCCCTGTGAGGAAAGACAAATGCAGGAACAAAATGAAGAGTCTGCTTCTTTCATTTTAACTCAAAGCATTGGTTTGTATGGAGGTGACCCATAAATCTACATTAGCCACTTAAATGAAAGTCAACATTAAAGGCAGACCTACAAGCCAAAGCCATCCTATTTTTCCCATTACAGGAGTCCCAGTCTTGTCATGACTCAATTCCTGTTAGCTGCTGATGCACATGTTGTGACCCAGAGTTGGTCCCCTCCCGTTGTCAGACCAGATTTGCACAACTAAAATCTATTACAGTCGCACTGTCAAGAAACTCGTTTAAAAGTACACACTGTGTTGTATGAAGTATTTTCATATTCATTTAAATAGAAGTAAACAGAAAAGCATACACAGATGTCACAGTGCAGTGTGATTCCTTACCTGTTTGCTCTGAACAGGTGTAGTCAGGGCTGAGGGCGTGCGGTACAGTGTAGTGCGTGAGAGAGTCAGTGGGGGATGGTGTCAGTCTTGGGCGAACCATGGTTCGTGGTACCAGTGGGTACTCCTTACTAAAGAGAGAAGGGTAAAGAGTGCATCAGAGAATTAGAACAGAACCAGATTCAGGAAGTAGCATGCCTATATATGACAAGAGGTAGAAGTCTAAGACACCCAATAAGATAATATAATGTGGTATGGTATAGTTTCACTGAATCAAAAAAAAGTACATTGTACATGGGATGGCAAAGAAAAGTGAGAGTGTAGGAGCTAAGAATTGTGCAGAGTGCAGTACAGTGAAGTGGTTCAATGAGATTTTTCAGGGAAAAGAAAGAGTGTAAAATCCCGAAGAGTGTGTGTATGTTATGGCACGATATGGTATGGTGTTGTCTGAATGTAGGGAGCTTACGAAGGGAAGACGATGATACTGAAAGTAAAACAGTACAGTAAAACTGTATAGGACGTAAGAAGCATACATGATCTGGCACCTTGGAAGGCATGGTAGAATAAAGCAAGAAATCCTAAGAAGGGCGGTCCCTAGATTTGCATGGGTAACTTGTGTGCAAAGGTAAAATAAAATGTAGAAACTAGGGCACACAAAAATGACTGACTTTCAACAAGGCTGCAAAAGACTATTTACACCTTATTAACATTCATATATTATTCATGATCCTAGCTTTTTTTTTAAGTATTTGTTTAAATCAGAGGCATGAGAGTACTGGTCTCTTGGTCTTCTAACAGGCCAACTTCACCACCTCTCCCATGTTCACCTCTAAACAAAAGGAAGGGGGTTTTGACAGCAAATCTTTTGTGACACTCTCACACTGCCTCTACCGTCCACCTGCATTTACGAGACGGCAGAAGAACTGCATCATGTTTTCATGTTTCAATGCCACATCTCCATCCAGATCTCACGCTTCAGCAGATGTCAGCAAAGGGAGAAAGAGAGGACATATACTAACATTCACAAGTCTTGAATCATATGTAATTCATTTTATGAAGCTGATACTTCACAATGTCTATGGTTTTACATAATTAAAAAAAAAAAAAAGTTTTACTGTATTGTATTTTTAATCTGCTCAAACATATGAGATCATTAAAATCATAAATAATTCAAAAATATTATATTATGAAAATGCATCACTGTCCATAGAGCTTTCGTTCAAATTGTGAAGTGTTTTTAAAAGGCACAACCTAATCATAAATTCATTGAAATAGAAACTGAATAGAATTCTGTTAATTTGAAGGGTTTTATATTGCACAAAATGCACATTTTCTACATGTAGCTGCAGTTGAAACAGAAGTTTGTCTACAGTGTAACATTACTGGAGAAGTGGAATAGTCGTACATGCCCAATGTAAGTTAATGTAAACTTTGTAGTGATTTTCTTTGGGTTCTCTCAATATAAATTGGAGCTCGGCTGATGACAACCCTTCATAACAAAAAAGAATGTGTGGTCACAACTTACTAAGTGTGTAAATGGAGTCCTAATGTGTAACAATCCAAAGAAAGCGATGGTATTAGGATCTCAAAATGTGTTTTTTGGGGGTTTTTTGTTTTGTTTTGTTTTTGTTTGCTTTTTTTTTGGGGGGGGGGGCGCGCTTACTCACTCATGGCCACATAAGAGAGCTCCATCCTCACACTGTAGAAAGTTTTAAACAGTAAGAATGACCAGTTTTCTAATAAAGAAAAAAAAAACTAAAATGAATATATAAGTAATGATTCCTTCTATGATTACATAAATGCACAAACGAAGGTGTTCTAGGTAAGGGTTTAGGGGCTGAAGGAAGGTCTTTCAGACCTTCCTGGAATTCAGGGGTCAGCGAAAGGGGTCTGGATGTTCAGTATCGGAGCGCTGCAGTTAGCCACTGCCGCTAATCAGACCTAATTCAATCTCAGAGAGGGGACAAAAACAGGGGCCAGTCGGAGACCATCTCTGCTCTCTGTGCACTTTTGACTTGATCTTCCTTGCCTCTCTGTCTCTCACACGTACAAACATACACACACACACACAAATGCAAGCTCTTACGCTTGACTTGTATATGCACTAAAACGTATAGTGTCTCTTTCTCTCATTTACAGCTTATTTGTTTGTTTGTTTGTTTGTTTCGGTAGGTGTCAGAAACTGTCAAACTGTATAAATTGTGACGACAGTAAATCTAATCCTCCATGTTCACACACATTCTCTGGGTCTCTGTCTCTCACACACACACACTACCCTGGCGCTGACCCCTGTTTGTAATGCAGTGTTTTACTCACTGCACTGCTCGCTCTCCACGCTATAAATATCCCCCCTCATGTGTGTCACATCCAATAAGGTTAACAAGCAACACGCAGTCTTGACTTTGGTTCCACCTTCCCCCAGTGCTTGGATTCAAAAGGACAGTCTAGGCTCAGTCTGGCCAGGCTTAAAGAACTCAAGACTCAAAAGTGCACCACTCATCAGCATCCAGGAGCCCAACTACAGCATCAAGCCATTCTGCCAACATTCTCAGTTATATGGCATGTGAATGTATAGCATGTATACAGTGCTGTGCAAAAGTCAACAGAAAATTATATATAAAGCTGTTCATCTAGTAATTAACTGTTTAATTGTATAAAACAATCAAAAACAAATCCCACCCTCCTGGGGGAAATACTGGGGAAGCCCAGTATTCATATAATTGAATGTCTACTTTGTCTAATTAATCTTTTATTAAACAAACACACACAAACACACACCTGCAGCTGAGACTGAGATTGACACAGTTCTCTCACTGCACTGCACCAGAAGTCTCAAATAAAAGGAAAGGCACACACAGTCAAATGGCATGGAGGGAGGAAATCTTTGATAGGGATATATGTGTGTGTGTTTACATTTGCATGTTTTTTCTATGTGTGTTTTAATTTTGCAAAGTTTGCCCACCTCTGCGTGCGGGACATCCGATGCACGTCGATGTCTTCATTACCTCGGAAACCCTTAGCGAATGGATTGTTCTCGATCTTTAGCTGGGTGATCTGAAAGACACAGAGGTGAAATAGGTCAACCCTCACATATTTCTTTACTTATTAATCTTTATTTAATGAACTAAAAAATGCTCCAACAACCTTCCATCCATCCGTTTTCCCGTGGTTGCGCCAGCACTTACCGTGTGGTTCTGGTATGAAGTTACAGCAATAAAAGAGGTTTCGGGGAAGGAATGAGTGCAGAATGCCGTGTTGCTGGAGCCAAAGCTGTTCTTCTCATCTGCCTTTACTATATGTAGCCGTGGCTGGTACTTGTGCATGGAGTTCAATATGATCTGCAATAAAAATAGATGTTTTTAAAAATTTTATATATACCAAAAATATATTACGTGTAAATATATATTTGTTTGTTTGTTTGTTTGTTTTTTTGTATATAGCAAATATTTAAAATACTCAAAACAAAAGTAACTGACTGGTTATAAGACAGTATTTAGCCACATAAGCTCAGTTAATTTGTTTTGACAGGTCTGTCTTTAGTGGACTGACATTCCCTTTCAATTGATTAGAAATAAAAGAAAAACGACTCAGCTCTTCAACAACAGATCCTTCTGTTTATGTAGCAATGGGCAAGATTTATTTCAACAGGATAATAACTCCAATCATTCCTCAAAATTGTGCTAAAATTATATTCAGAGAAAAAAACTTAAAGTTTTGAGAACGATGTCCAGGCCTCTCCAGTCTCCAGAACGTTCTCCCTTTGAGCTGCAG
Source organism: Ladigesia roloffi (assembly GCA_037577295.1). Classification (NCBI taxonomy): domain Eukaryota; kingdom Metazoa; phylum Chordata; class Actinopteri; order Characiformes; family Alestidae; genus Ladigesia; species Ladigesia roloffi. The sequence continues at coordinate 8,379 of JBBKCR010139939.1, read as the reverse complement.
AGACGAACTGCTGAACCCACAAGTTCTAAATGGGCATCCAGCGAATGAGACAGCTTTATTTGCTGCTTGAAAAAGTGCAGGGAGAGTTTGGACACAAGTTATTTCCAAATAATTGCTGGAAAGGAGGCAGTGAATCTGTGCTGCTGTGATAAAGGCAAGGGCTGTTTAATGTGATGAAACTTGTCAATAAGCTTTCGATAATACACTTCATTTCACTTCTAGTGTCTAATTGAATATTGCCCCTTAAAACCAGTCAGTTATACTTGTTTTAACTATATTTTAATGTTGCCTTGTAATACAATTTTGAAAGAGCAGCCTAATGTTTGTTTTTTTTCTAATATAGCTATACACTTATACACACAAACCCATTTTTTCCTCAGATAAATTCCACACATGCTGAATTATTAAAACTTATTGTATAAGTCACACAATTTTCACTTTGTTTCCATTTTATGTTGTTTGCATTCTTTTTGTTTTGTTAATTGTGCGTTCCTGTTTCATTACCATCACCTACATTCTAAAAATAATCCTCATCATCATCAATATCACCATTATCGCCAACATCATCCTCATCCTCATCACTTACGTGACCGAAGGGGTCGAGGTGGTTGTTGGTAAGTTTGAGTTTCTGGAAGGAGACGAGCTGTCGGGCCCAGTGTGCTCCGGGTGCAGGAGAGTCTGGATGAACGTAAAGCCGGCCTGGAATAGCAGGCTCAGCTTTACCACACACTGACCTGAGCACAAAGCAGGAATCGGTCACATTCAATCAAGAGAGCTTCAGTACAAGTTTAATAGACTATGTACCTCTGTGAGAATGGTCAAAACATTATACCTCTTCTGCTTAGTAAACCTATCGAATTTATCCCAAAACTTGCTGCTTATTGGAATATTATAAGGAGATTTAACCAAATGTTCCTCATTTTCAGACATTTCAGAGATTTCATTTAGAGTAACAATGCTTATAGGGAGTAAAATGATTGGTCAGTGCAGTACAAATGGTTTAATAAACTATGATATCCCTACAACAGTTTCATAATGACAATGCATTTATCCCATTCATTTGAAACACTTTCACTTGCCATGAAAACATTTCCTAGTATGCTTTTATAGGTTATTGTAAAATACATCAGACACTGAAATGTTCGTAACTTCAAAGTATGTAAACGAAACAAGACATACTTCCATGTCATTTTGGACCATTCCCATCGATTCACAGGACAAGATTACGCAAAGTAAAAAAGGAAATCAATCTGTTTTAGATACTTTTTAATCATTACTAGTTTATTTGGGCCTAATTTCTTTCTTCTGTGTTGATTTACCTTTACTATTTTGCTGTCGCTTGCCCTGTGCTAAGCAAATTCACACACACACACACACACACACACACTGTACTTATGAATTTTTAAAAAGGTTCTTTCAGTAGGTATTACTATATTATATTTATCAATATTCCTTTTAAAATGTATTTCCATGCATAATACTAACACAATGCAGTATAAACTTACAAAATGCATTTAAAAGGTAATTAAATATAAACCTACCCATCTTCTTTATTTAGCCCTTGAGCCAACATAAATTTGCACTTTTCCCCTTATGAGCATCCCTGTTCATGCCAGTTACAGACTGTATGAGTACTATACATTTCAAACCAAGAATATTCAAACCATGAACTGTTAACACGCATTCTAAAAAACAGTGTAAACTATCCTTACCACTTGTTATCTGCAAACTTGTATCGGTGCTCATCAGCGGCCACTATGTCCATCAGCAGGATGTATTTGGCTTTGGGGTTCAGTCCTGTTACTTTTACCTTGTAGCTTGGAAACATTCGCCTGTTGAAAGAAACAGAAAAAGGTCCATGCAGTCAATACTTTACAGGTTTACAGAAAGACCCTGCGGCTTCAGTTAGTCAAACTTATTCTGAAGAACCACTTTACCGCAGAGTCCAACTGTTTATTCAGAAAAATACTAAAACTAAAGTTGAACATGTAGAATAACAGCCTTTGGTTCTCTGAAGAATCTTGTGTGATGTAAAGGTCTTTAATTGTGACATAGGAACATTTATTTTTAACACCCCTCAAGAGGGGCTTGAGATGTGTGCAGACACACTGGGTGGTCCTCAGTATGAAGAACAGGACGAATTCCTTTACAGGCTTGTGAAGTTTTGGGAAGTGAACAGAAAAGAGAGCAAAAGAGCTGGAGACATTTCTGCTGTTAGACTCTAGCCATAAAGCTGTGTTGTCTGTTTGTACTTGTCTGTTTGTACTTAGAAATACATTGCCCAGTTCTTGCCAAAACGCAGATCCCTGTCAGGGCACAGTTTAGAGTTTTTCAGTAGCCCCCCCTCAATAGAATATATGCAGCTCTCCTAAGATAAAATCACAAAACCCTTAAATTCCACAATACCCTCTCCCATGATAGAATGTTTGTAAATGGCCACCATGGAAAAATATGTTGTCTAACATATATAATAGCATATATTATAAAGTACATTAAAAAAATAACATTTGAACCAAATTTGACAGACTTGCATCCCTTCAAATCAAGTCTTGGTTCTGATCACAGCAGATAACCAGTAGAAGATGAAGAAGGTGAGCAACAATGCACAAAACTATAGACTAAGTTCTATGTGTCTTCAGAGTATTGATGATGGTAAAATCGTGGCAAATCTGGACTAAATGAATTTCCTTTGGTGAGTATTTTGCCTGAAGTCCTCCTGCATGTATCCCTCCTCCAAGATTGGGTTTAGTTTTAGACCAAAACTTTACAAAAACTGTGATAAAACAATGTTTCAGACATCAGACAGCATATTAATAACCATTGAATATAATATTAAACAGTCTGGTTCCATCCAACACCATTGTGATAAACTTTGAGTTCGTTTCTATAAATCTTTACACCAATTTCGCATCAAATCCACTCTGAACAATGAAAACTGTATTTACACTTCATTATCCGTGTGAAGGTTCACACACTGTGTGTGTGTACACTGTATGTGTCTCACCGCCCCGCTTTGGTGATGATCATTTCCGTAGTGACGTCATGGAATTTGCGCCACAGGTCCCGCTCGTGCAGGTGAACTTTAATCCCTTCTAGGCCCTAGAAGATGATAATGATTATTATAATCATTATTATTGTTTTTGTAGTTTTATTATTTGTTTGTAAATTGTAAACATCTTCTGTAAACAACGTTGTCCTGCAGCCTGGCTTAAATTATATTTAAATATTTAAATAACACATAAATAATATTCATAGTAATTTTATATTAAAATATTTATATATTTATGAAATGTAAAGAAAAGAAAAGACTTAACACAGAGACACAACCACACGCGCACACACAGCCTGGATTGAATACTACAGCATTATTATTATTAAATAATATTAAACTATAATATTAGTCCACTGTGATAACATGTACTTTTGGTAAAATCCTAAAATAATCGAAAATATTCAGACATGGACATGTCAGATTAGTGCGAAAATACATATTTATAAAATGAACACTAAACATTTCAGAAATGCAGAATAGCATTATATAAAAAAGGAAATCAAATATGAAATCAAATATAAAACAGAAAACTAATATTCTTATCATTAGTGAGAGCTATTGCATATTATTATTGCAAAAACACTACTACTATATTTACATATTATACATTATTATTATTATTGTTGTTGTTGTTGTTGATTTATTTTCTTATTGTTATGATCTTAAGTTTCTGTCTTCACGGTTTTGTGTAAATACAAATATTAATATGTTATATATTCATATTTAAATAATCTCCCACTCTTATGAAATTATGAATGTGTGGTATATGTAATCAATTAATAATAATGCATGTATAATAATATGAATAATATTAAACGCGGCTGTTGCATTCCCTGATATGCGCGTGGTTATTAGTGCATTAATATGAATATTAATATTAATGGTTTCTTACCTGCGGCTGCTCCTTAAAAACGTCCGCCATGTTACACAGCCTGGACACACAGCACGCGCTGAACAAACACACACACACAGAAGATTTAATAAATACGTTGTGTGTGATACGTAAATATGCTCGGATTATTATAATTATATGGTGCATCTTTAAACAGTAGATTTGGTGTCATGGAGAAAAAGAGCCTGCAATAATTAATAAACAACATACAATCGATGTATCCATAAATCAGCATTTCACAGGTCAGCAGGCTGCCTGGCGTTAAAAACCCGATATAATCAGTCAAACAGTTACGCGATTATCGTTACACTATAATACTGTGGTTGACTTAAATATATGTATTACAAATATAATAATAATAATAATAATAATAATAATAATAATAATAATAATAATAATAACAATAATAATACTTTTAAAGGCTGCTTATTTACCTGTCTCACTCCATCGCGCTGCCGTCCAGCGGTGTGCCTGTGTGTGGGAGATAATCTGTTTGAGTGTGTGTGACTATGGCCAGTTTCAGCGAGAAGAGGAAAGTGTATTGTTTATTTTTAGGTATTAAAATAAGCGCGTGAAGCGGCCAATCATGAGCGCATGTTTTCTCTCCTCGTTCTCCTTTCCTCTCTCCTTCTCTCTCTTTTTAAATCTGCCCTCATCCTCCCTAAAATTCTCCTCCTCCTCTGTCGTCACTCCCCCATGCCCCCCAGCCCCCTGCGGCGCACGAGCTCTGGCCGCTAAACTCGCACGCACTTTATTCTGGAGCTCCCAGTTTCGGAAACGCGCTCGAGCGCAACTTCTCCTGTGGAATCTTCAGAGTGCGCGCGCGGAACCCGGGCCAGACTCGCGCGGGCACAGACACACACTAACAAGATCTCTCTCTCACATACACACACAAACACGCACACCAGATCTCTCTCTCTCTCGCTCTCTCTCTCTCTCCCTCTCTCTCTCTCTCACACACACACACACACACCAGCACACACTCACTCAACACATTCTCTCTTTCACTCTAACTCTCTCACACACATATACAGCTTTATCCTCTTTCTCCATCTCTCGATCTGTCACTCCCATAAACACCAGCGCACACTCTCATGCACACACATCTATCTCTCTCTATCTCTCTCTCACACACAAACATAACACAGACACATACACACACCTCTCTCTCAAACACACACACGCGCTCTGTTCTCTCTCTTGCACATCACACACTCTTTATTATAGTCTCTCTCGCTCAAACAGCTTCTCATCTTTCTCCCTCCCTCGCTCTCTCTCTCTCTCTCTCTCTCTCTCTCTCACACACACACACACACACACACACATGCTCACACAAGCCTCCGTAAATAGTGGAGTGTGAGATAACAGACTGATAGGTCTCGCGCTCCGCGTTTAACCGGAAATTCCCGGGGTGCGTGCCGAGAGTTCATGAGTTCATTCAGTTCCTATAATAAAAAAAAAGAGCAAAAAGCTTTAAGTTGCTTTTATAAAAAACAGGAATAGAACAGAAATATCAATAAATACGTCAAACTTTGTTGTTGTGTTGTGATTATGGAACTGGAACATTTCCAGCTTCTGCAGATTAACTTTATCCCCTTCCTCCAAAGTCACCATTGATTTACTGATTAATTAATACATGTATTATAATTATTACTCATGGTGTTGTTGTTATATATGTTTTGTTTTGCATACTCTATTGGTCCCGAAGGATATTACTTTAGTTCTCCGGATTTAACCCATTCACCGTGAGGCAGTGTACTACCGACAGCGGGCCTGAGGAGCGGTGTGTAGGGATGGGACTTTATTCAAGTATGCTACCAACAGTCCTGGGATTCGAACCCACGGCCTTCAGATCACATGAGGCAACTCGCTTTCCACCAGGCCATCGGCTGCCACAGAAAATAATTTATCATTATTATAACAATACGAAATACATGTAATAGTATTAAGTCATTACATTCTACTGTGGGTTACTATTATTACTGTTGTTTTTATTATTATTGCTTGTTTTTGCTTTTAACCTCATACTACTGTTCATGCACACTGTATTAATGTGAGAGATCATGGGTTCGAATCCAGCCTTCAGCATATCAGCACTAGAATGCTGAGCAAGACCGTCGACTCTCAGGTAGACTGTCCCCTGTAGTTTGGGAATGGAAGACGCTTGTGATAAAATCACCTGCTAAATGCTGTAAATGTAAATGTGAGTGCTGAATGCGAGGTCAATAAAGATGTGTCTCTCTCTAGGCCATATGGTGAATAGGTCAGGGCTTATATGAGGTCAGTAAGAATTCGTCTCTC